>JAODUJ010249184.1:0-10319 GCA_027564615.1 Psolus chitonoides
AAGGGGGGGGGGGGGGTTATTAACAAATGAGAAGTGACTCGTGTGTGCCTCACTTAATGTTAAATTATGTGAGTCAATTTACCACTAATGTCAGTTACATAATCAATAATTGTAAGTCACTTGCGACATTGAAAACCAAATTCCGATAATATGGCATCAGTTTCTTGATCCAAAATGTCTGGCTATTTGTGGATTTTCAATGTTAGTGGAGTTCAGTATGGGTCTGCCTGCCTTCATAAGGCAGTGTTTCCACTTTCAACTAAATTACCAGAAATTTGGGAAATTTCTGGAAATGACAAAATATCGGGAAATACTGAGATGAAGCAAATGAATGTAAATTCACAAAGTTAGCTACATAAACAAAGTAAAATAGTTGACAGTTTACACGGAAAGGATTGCTCACAACCGCCTAAAATCTATTTCAGGATATGGTCATCTGATTTCAGGAAATTTTAGTACATGTTTCAGGAAATCAGTTTTGAAAATGTGGAAACACTGGTATAAGGGGGGAATAATACAATTGACAAGTGCATAATATCTGTAAAGAAATCTCAACAGTTGTTTTTATCATTTAATTCCCCTAAATTCAATAAGACCAGTGGTGCCATTTGGCCTTTTCTATGATAACCAGACTTCTAAAATATGGCCATTTAAATTTGCACCCTGCCGAAAAATATGAAACATAACTGGCTGTTAATTGTGCATTTTTTGAAAAAACACATATAATGAAAATTCTAACAAATAAAGTTAAGTTTTGAGTTAATGAAGTTAATAATTGAGTTGAAAACCAAATTGCATCATTTTAAAGATAATAAGTGAAATAAAATAGTTTAAAATCTAATATATTACTAACAAACTATGAATTTTTCATTATGCCGCTAAGTACGAAAAGAGTAGTGAAGAAAAAACTTGGCATATTGGTCAACCAGTCACAGAGTGGTGTGTAGCACCATACTGGCTGCTAATCACACACTAGACCCCCACGCTGGTGGCTGGGAGAGTCATCTGGTGAATATTTGGGTGCCAGTCCACCCATGCTGGCCATCATAACATACTATGCAACTGGCCTGTACCAGGTATCACCCTGACATTCTGTTCATGAATGGGACTAATTCTTTAACCTAATAAAGTATTTAGAGTTACCAGTTATTTTGCAATACTTCTGTGGAAACAGCTTGCAATGGCTTATAATTTATGCTACACATCGAGTGGTTATCCCAATTCACAATTTTGGCAGACCATTTTGCATGGGGAAACCGTGGATTTCTCCTGGATGAAAACCCTACACTACAGTCCTGAGGACGTTACAGCTATCTGGCAACCCTGGACTTGAACGTCGATCAGCCTCACAACATGATCAACTGCAATACGTGATACATGTAACATCCTGATTAACTTGATTAATAACAGAACGAATCGCTGATAATATTGCTGAATAATAGACTCTGACTCGGATGATCATGATATGGACTTAGAACCAGGCAGGGATAAACAAGACGATACTCCACCAAAAAAACTAACGAAACGTAAATATAAGTCAAACTGGCATGATGTATGGGCAACGAAGTATCCTTGTATTGAAAGGAAATCTGATACGAAGGCCAAATGCACGATTTGTTGTCGCAATTTCAGCTTCGAGCATCAAGGTGAGAGAGATATTTCCCGTCACACCGCCGGAGCAGAACACTCAAAAAGAATCTTGACAGGTTTTGTAGAATTTATCAAATGTTTCGACGGCAGACAGATGACGGAAAACAGGTAAGGCTATAGTTAGGCCTAGGCTAGGCTAGTAGCTTATAGTTATAATAAAAGTACTTAATAAGTACTTATATTATAACTATAAGCCAGCCTAACATTACTTTATTGTTAGTTCTTCCAATTTATTTTATCTACGGTTAGGCTACTGATCGACAGGTAGAATTCATAGCCATGCAGGCCTACCACGATGTATATACAATTTATTTGGGACCTAGATACCGATGGTTAAGCCTATAGATACTAAAATATCACAATATTTTTAACTGTCAATTGCATAGCCTACCACAATGTATCATGGGACAATTTGGAGCCTCTAGGCTATGCTGATAATTACTCATATATTCTTAATATTGTTTTTATTATTGTAACTTTATATTTGCACATAACTGGTTATCACTCCCTGCAATTATCATTATGATTTATGCCATATTATGGTGTCCTATTTTTCAGGTCATAAAAGTGGAGGTCCTCTTCACAGGTTTTCTAGTCGAACATAATTTACCGCTAGCCGTATCTGACCATGCTGGGGCTCTTTTTAGAAGAATGTTCCCTGATAGTGATATAGCAAAGAAGTATGGATGTGCAAGAACCAAGACTACTGCTATCCTGAATGAAGCTATGGCCCCAGAAATGATTGCATCTTTGGTAGAGATGATACAGAGTGTGCCGTTCTCAATAAATGTTGATGGCAGTAATGACAATGACTTACAAAAAATGTATCCATTATGCTTACAAAGATTATTTGATGTGAACAGAGGTCGTGTTTGTCTCCGATTTCTGGACATGTGTCCATCAAGTAGCTCAACTGCCGAGGGCATATTCAGCAAACCTGATGATGCATTGATCGTGAGGGGCCTGGGCTGGTCAGGGTGTGTTGGTTTTTCGGTTGATAACACAAATGTGAATGTGCCATGTGGGAAAGCGAAATTCAATGATGACTAGAGTTCTGGCCAAAAATGAGTTGGTCTATTTCATGGGTTGTCCTTGTCACATTATTCATAACTGTGCCAGTCACAGTAGCAAGGCTTTTGTGAAAGTCATTGATTTTGATATTGGTGATATGAGTGTTGATGTTTTCTTCTGGTTTGACTACTCAACCAAGAGGAAGAATTTATTGGCAGAATGCTGCGAGCTCTCTGACATAGATTACAGAAAGGTCATCAAGTGTATGAGTGTCTGTTGGCTGAATCCCGAGATTGTAGTGGAGCGTACCCTGAGGCAGAGGAGGAGCATAATGCGCTAGCAAGGCTAAACAGGTTAATAAGCAACTTTTCTAACCCCATGACTGAGGTCTACTTCATGTTTTATCATGCTATTTTGCCTCTGTTTACTAGTGTAAACCTGATGTTCCAGAGGGATGCTCCCATGGTCCACCTAGTAAGAGTGACATTGTTTTCTCTGATAAGAAAAACAATTGGGAAATTCATCAGCCCTGAATTGATGACAGTGTCAAATGAAGAGTTGATACAAATTGATTGCACAAATCCTGACAATCAAGTTCCTGACAGTAGCTTGTTTGTCGGGTTTGCCACAAAACAGCTCTCAAACCGATTGGCTGATGATGCAGTTCGACCAACCGAAATCAGCAAGTTTTATAGAGCTGTTCGGGTGTTCTACACTACTGCGGTGGCATACATGGTGAAGAACTTCCCTCTGGATCATCAGGTCCTAATCCATGCAACATTTTGCAACTTTGACAAGAGGCTAGAGGCAAACATTGAATCAGTTGAGTTTTTCATCAACAGATATAATTTGTTTTTTGACAATGTAACACTTGACGATGTTCATGATGAGTTTGTGGCGTACCAAACCTCTCCACCTCTGCCACCTGCAGTTATAGAGGCAGTCACTCAAACTTAAACAAAGGGTCAACACTATGTGAGAATGGATGCTGTCTGGGATCACTTGTCAAAGGTGAAAGATGTTTCAGGGGATCTAAAAGTTCCTATAATATCCAAAGTTGCCAAGTTAGTACTGATCATACCACACAGCAATGCTGATGCTGAAAGTGTTCAGTATGATTGGCAAGAATAGGGTGAAGAGCAGGTCAGATATGTCCCTTAAAAGCACATTGTCTTCAATTACAGCATGCAAAGTGAATAAGTTCTTTGAAGAGCCTTGCTATGAATTCCAACCAAGTAGGAATATGTTGGAAAAGGCCAAACAAGCAGCTTGGAAGTACAACAAAGCTCACAAGAATTGATAGCACCCCATTGCTCTTGGTTCATATGTGACTGGGTTAGTTAGTTAGTTCAGTGGGTAGAGCATCTGCCATTACAGCAATTGTATCAGTACATTCCAGTTTCCATCCTTGGTCATTTATCATTTCAGTTTTAAATGATTATTTTAATGATTATAATTTTTACCCACCACTTCAATCATTCAATCATAGTAAACAATGTTCATGCAGAAATTGAATTCTGAAAGACGTTCTCAACCGTTATCGAAAACAAATTAAATTTCTTAGCCGTTACTTATCATGATGATTTCTTTTAGAAGTACATTTAAAATGACGCTTTAATAACTGCACCACTTTGATAACTTTGAACGTTAATACATAACTGATGGCCTTACTGCAGCCATTGCGCCCACAACACTTTGCACACTACAGTACAATTGGTTTCTAGTTCTACAGTCGGGCACTGGTATGGTGCATTTTTTAATATATGGCATGGAGTGCGCCCTCACTTAGCGACAATAGTGAGCTACAGCATGACTGATAAGAGTTAACTTAATAATTGGTAAAAGATGATAACCATTTTTCATGTTGAAACAATATAATAACAAAAGGCGATAAATGCTTGCAGTTGCATTGTGTATTTTTTTCTTGTGTAATTTCATCTGATGGTCATTTCAGAATCTCCAGCAAATCAACCTCCAAAACACTGATTCTCCAGCAAAATGTAACCACATCTCCAGCAACCTGGCTCAACAAAGTGAACAAACTTGGCAGGTCTGAGCTCTCCAGCTCACTGAGCTCAGTGTAGTGAATGATTGATATAGCCTACAGTAGGCCTACATAAAACTAAGTCAATAGGCCTAGGCCTATAGGCTATAGGCTAGTGAACAGGACTGGAGTAGCCTAGTCCATGAACTAAACAGTGTGTTCCGCAAAGTTTCACATAGCCTACCTCCACACACCTTCACACACATATCTCCTGTAGTGTTATGAGAAGGTATGCAAAAAGCCGTAACATTACTAGCCAACAGCAGAGTTCAACGACTAAGCTGGAGGACCTCAGGCTCTATCTAGCCAGGCCTATGCTAGGCCTAGGCTACATTATTTCTAACCATGATCGGTTAATCCCACATAAATAAAAACGTATTTTGAAGATGTTGAAACTTCAATTTATATTGATAGTAAATAGCATCTAAGCTAACTAAGTCATTATACCGTTTAAATACTAGATAGCCATGAAATTGAATCTAAATACACTGACCAGTTCTCCCCTGTTGATGACTTCCGTTGTTAGTTGTTATACCACATATTGTGCACAGTTACAATTTTTTGTATTCGTACCGGTTGCGCGAACAAAACAAAAGGTAGTGCATCAATATTATCTTTTCCGATAACACATACACATTGGATAAACGATTAGAAGCTATTCCGGGCAAGACTTTTTTGAGATCCAAGTTTCGGGTAGAATATCAGACAAAATTCGGGTAAGACTGCTGGTAAGTCATTGTAAATATTGTAGTCAATATAAAATTATACAGTTCGGGACATAGCCTACATGTTGGCCTGAATGACGGAATCTCACGGTTGCCCGGATATGTTTGCCCGAATCTGATTTCTGCAAGAACCAACAAATTTGCACGCTTCGCCCGCCGCTGCAATGTTCAGTGTTTTATGTACTGATGTACCTGGCTGGCTCGTCAAAAGCGGTTCTGTTGTTGTTGATGGTCTCCCAATTTCTAGTTTCGTTGTACGTAGTGGGAAGCAATCAACTTTGGTTCAATTGATGTTTCGGCACGGCTGCCGGGCAGTGGTGACGCCAGTGGCGTAGCCAGGTTTTCTGCAGTGGCGGGACCGTGGGTGGGCCTGCACCTGTTATGGGTGGGCCAACATAGGCATCAATTAGCCTTACATACAGTCCACCCGTAGGATATATACACAGAAATGATTTCCATTTTTTTCGTGGGGGGGGGAGGCACTAGGGGTCCAAGCTCCTCTGTGGGTGGGCCACGGCCCACCCAGGCGTCCCCGTGGCTACGCCACTAGGTGACGCACAGGTTGCAACCACCCCTTTCAGCCTTTAGGAAAGTGGCTAAAGGCTGAAAGTCTCACCCACGTCCGTCTGATGGGGATGTTGGATGGCGGTCTAGCAGGATGCAGTGGCGGCGCCAGGATTCCCAAAGTGGGGGAAGGGGGCAAAACCGAAATTCAGTAATTGGTATTCGAACCGCGCGCGAAGCTCGCTGCTTTTGTAAGAATCGTGATGTTGCGGGGACACCGCGTCCGCATATCAAAACATTTTGCAGTTATTGTAATAGACCAGGGTCCCCTAAGTGATCTGGGCCGAGGGCCATTTATACTTGAGTTTATAATTGTAGTAGCCTATTTGAAAAGCGGGAGATTCACAAATGACGTCAGTCCCAACATGGTCAAATAACTGTAGCCACATTTTGTAATGATATTATCTAAGCGGAGCGCCACCAGCGGTTCGCGCGGAGCGTACCAATACAATATTAGCTGAAGATACTTATAGATCGTCGAAAATGACACTTCCCAAGCATTGCCAGTAGCCACCTAGATTTAAAGACACAGGGAAATGAAGGAATGTTATAAGTATTTCAAATGAATTGTTTTCATTCATAAGCTGACCTAAATAATGTTTAACATATTTTATAATTTGGGCTCCTTAAATCTTCCGAGGGCCATTGTAATGCGCGTAACGGGCCGCAAATGACCCACCCGGCCGCCACTTGACAACCCATGTTATAGACCTGGGTTCTTATTCTAAATTTATTTGGAAGACCATGATTATTTTCAGAGTTTATCTTCTACGGTCTAAAGAGAATCAACAACATCTGAGCCACAGCATGGTTGGGGCTCAAGTGAGAACAAATTGTAAATTTACACCCCTAACTTGCCGAAAATGGCACTCTCCATACTTATTTTCTCACTTTATCGGAACATGTTCATCAATTTTATATTTGACAATTCAGTTGTATTTGATCCCGTTTTTCAGGGGCCAGATTGGATGGCCCCGCGGTCCGCCCAATAAAAACCAGGACTATAGATATTACTGGTAATTAAATGAGCATGTTTGTAGACAACATATAGGCCTAAATAAGAGTAGAAGACGGTGTATCGCGCAAAGGGCGCAGACAATGTTCGTAATAGTTTCGAAGCTAATCAAAACAATACAGGAATATATCAGGTAGAGGCCTATGAGTAGGAATGCCCAACCTTAAGCCTCTTAAGTTAAGAAACACAAAGCAGGCAACATGCTATATTGCGCAAAAAAATCATCTTTTCACGCATGAAGTTGAGAAAAGATTCAAACTGTGTTACCACATTGTGAAAAATTCTGCACAAGGATAAATTGAGTGCTGCGGATTTTTTGTGTGGAAAGTTTAGAAAAACTGGAAAAAGGCATAATGTAGACTACATCGGAAAAGTCTAGCACGATTAGAGAGATTGCACAAAAAAACATGTTCACCCTTCAGTACCGACAATTAAAAACATTATATAGGCTCTACATCGGATTGTGTGCAACACGGTGCCAAGGAAAGAGAGAGGCCTATTGCGCGCAAAGAAACAGGCCTACATGTAGCTTGCGAGTGTACATCGCACGCAAACATTTCGTTTTTATTTTTCCTCTAGAAAATGAAAATTTCGGGAGGAAAATGGAAATCAGGAGGATTTCGTGGAAAATCGTGAGACCTGGAGTGAGCTGAAATATTGGGAGACTCCCAGTTGAATCGGGAGGGTTGGAATATATGTTCAATATTGGTAATGAGTGCAATACAATGAAAAAGTACCTGACCTGTGGCGAAATTCATGATTTAATTATTCAAATATATAGCCTAATTATAGGAGTGATAGGAAGGGCCTAGTAGGGGCGGGTTTGACCTAAGAAAAGAGGACAAAAATAACATGGCCATAAATTCCTATAACTTGATACCCACAGATATTAGTCTTCCAAAGATGAAACATATAGTAGTTGGTAACTACTTCACATAAATGTTATCTCGGAGAAACATACTGACCCATTTGCAAGTTGAAACACTAAACGGAATAACCAATGCAGATATCACGCGCGAAGCGCACGATTTCGTTGGGGTTCTCTGTTATGACAAACTTGTGCGTTATATAACTTCTTAATATCAGAAAATATACACCTCACTCCACTCCCTACAAAAAACTATAGCTTAAACGCAATTTCATACTATTTTAATTTGTTGCCTCTCTGAAAAGTGGGGGGGTCTCCTATCCCCCCGTGGCGCCGCCACTGTTTTGAGTATATCTTTGTGGAATCCTGAACGAGTTGTTTAATTCTGACATATATTTAGTAGTTCGATAGCGCGGTTCCATTGAGCCTATACTATACTAATTATGAAACAGTTGACAATCCGTATTATTCATCCGTTTTCAACGTCGGAATATTCAATCGATCAAAAATTTCGGTAAGCAAATAAATGTAGGAAGTAGTAGTATACAGGTCAGTGACACTGCCAGTAGTTCGGGATGGGGAAGGGGGGGGGGGCGACCAAAATTAGGTCACCTGAAATTAAGACACCCAAAACAATTCAAGATGGTTATCGTGTTTGATTTTCAAATGACACCAGATGCAGGTATGACAAAACAAGATGGAACAAACACTACTCAGTGTGTGCATGATCGTCGAGTTTTAAAAGACACATTCGACACAACTTTACATAATTAGAGCACGAAGAGAATCACTATACTGGGGAGAATTTTAGTTACACGGTCTGATCTTTGGGCTATGAACGGCACATTTGGCAGAAGTGACACCACAGGAGAGAGAAGGGAAGTGAAAGAACCACCACTACGAGCGAGGCGCGCGAAGTTTTTATGGTTATTCCGATCTTCTCAGAAATTGTATCCCCGGTCGAAACTACACAAGGAGACAAGAAAAAGCAACGTCACTACCAGCGACAAATTCTTTCGAGATATCACCGTTAGTTACCATGAAATTAACTTCAGGTACAGGTATAGCCTGATCACAAAATTGTTTAGTTCTGTGAGCCTGAAAAATTCAGGCAAATGAAATTATGGTTATGTAGGCTGGACCACTGGACATTCAGAACAAAATGGAGATAACATTAAAAAGGTAATAATATAACATAGCCTATTATATATTTTGATACATTTGTGTGTTAGAATGCATACAGCTGAATCGTAATAGCTGACACTGCGCGTGGATTTCCGTGGTCAAGGTTTATCAGTGGCGATGGGATTATTAAGGGAGGAATAGTATTGATGTACATCGTATTTCATCTGGCAGGAGTACACTTGAAGTACCCGAAACGGTTGTATCCGTAATTTTATTTACTTTTAGTATAATTTTTGTTCGTGACAATGGAATAACATATGTGACAATGGATTAAAATGAGCCGACAAGGTCGATGGCTATGCCAAAATCCGACAATAGCAAGCCTATCTGCAATCGAAGTATTTTGCTTGTTATTTTGGGCCTCAGTTTGTTTGTTTTGTATTTACAGACGAATTTGAAATATGCCCTCAGGACGTATTGTAGAACCGGAAGGGGCCCCTGAAATTTTTCATAATTTATTTTTGGAAGGAATTAAATAAATGTCCATGTTTTCTTTACCTTGAAAACGTTGATGCTGCTATCAAGTGGTTGGACATCCCGACACAAAGAGAACATGTGATATTATTCAACCTAAAGAGTACAGACAACTGAGTGGTATGTACTGTCACTCGATGCGAATCAGTTGGTACTTTACATCTTTACAAAAGGACTTTAGTATTGAGTGTAATGGAATCAATGTTCTGGTTGAGGACTAACTCAAATCGTACGGCAATCAGACGTCGAACATTAGTCCTGGTGACGGATCCATGGAAACAGTGGGCTTTGCACCGCTCCAGATTTTTCTTCGGGACGTTGATATTCATTTGCATACGTAAATAGTAGCCTATTGTAAAGAAAGAAGTGTTTCTCCCGCCTCGGCTAGCTCAAATGATCTCCAAATCCATGTTCATAACGTTAATGTTCCGACGGATGAAATCCTAACTGGACTTCATCTCAACAGATTCGACTGCACAGACTTCCATTGTTTATCCTAAATAATTGTTAGCAATCATGTAGGCTAGGCCATCAGTAAAATCGATGGGCTCACTCAACAATTTCCATCGTCGTAAAATAATTCGTAAGTTCCAATAATACGACAAACACAAACAAAGAAAATGTCGACATGAAGAAAAGTTTGATGTCCTTTCAACTGGCTCTGATAATTATTATTGTTCCCTTGATACAATTACTACATAGTCTAAATCACCATGAGAATATAGATGATTCTCAATATAACCGTAAACAACGTAGGCTACTGGCTAGGCCAACATTAACGTG
>JAODUJ010249295.1:0-10318 GCA_027564615.1 Psolus chitonoides
ACACTGGATTTTTCCTTTGCGTTGGATCAGAGACCCATCAACAAACACATGGGTCCTCACCCAGTCAGCTCGTTAGTATCTCTGTTGTTGGTTTTTACTTGCACTTTCGTTTTTTGTGGTTTGGTATGTTTCCAACTTTCTACTTAGTACTTCTGCACTTTTTTGGTGTTTTTTTGTCTCCCTTGCCAATTTCACAACTGTTGGCTGTGCTCCGTGATGGTTCTTGTAGCCTTTTTGGAGTTTTATACTGAAGACTGAAGAGTTGCATTATTTGAAATTCGAAAGTTTGGGCAGACAATTTATGTTAATGAGGCTAGGCCTATGTTTATCAGGTCTGTTCTCCAAGGAATGACGTTAGTTTCCAAAATAAAGATCACAGACCTGCGTAATTTTTCATTCTCTTTCATACAAGAGTAATTCTTTTTTGATTAGTTGGGATGACAATTTGGCCGCCCATAAACTCATCAAGCTTCTTTACTTAGGCTAGATGTGTTGATAATTAGGCTAGATGTGTTGACAATTAGGCTAGATGTGTTGATAATTAGGCTAGATGTGTTTTAGGAACTGTTATTCACACAATGGTGTTACCTTTCAAAATGAAGATCTGAGTTATTTCAAATTCTCTATCACACATAAATACTATTGTTTGGATTGGATAGATGGGATGACCATTTGGCAACCCACACACCCAACTGAGTTCCTTTAACATGAACATGTGATGCGAGCGCATATATGCGGCAACACTTGGGGCAGTCTACAGCAGTTGCAGGATCAGGACTCCTCTCTTTGCGCTTTTGATCCAGGTCCTGCAGCCGGTTCTCCTCAAAAGCCCCGACTTCACAGCCAGGCACTGTGGCCCTGGGCAAGAGACTGGCATCCAGTCTTTGAGTGGTCTCCCACGATTCCTCGTACCAGAAGCCAGCTCTGTGAAGAAGACCAGTTTTGGAAGCTGTGTTAACCATGTTAACATTCTGTTTTTAAATAAACATTCAAGATGTAAACATAACTAATTTTAGTTAGCGACTAGCAGCATTCTTGTGTTAACATCTATTTATCAACCAGAAAACCCCGAAAGCAACTATTTAGCATTTCAAACTCTGAATTGATCGTCAAATAAAACTTGTGTAAATAACAGCGAACTGGCCGAAAAATGGTTTACTAGAGAAATATTGTGTCGGAATTCATACTTTCTATTATTTTGTGTCAAATCTAATGATTTGCACTCCTAACACTACAAGTACAAGGCATCTCCACTTATTATATACTATTTTAATATTGGACACCAAAAGGATGTAGCCCCTACTCTAGCCTAGGAGAAAACACAAAAAAAGAGTGTTTTACCCCACATCCATTTACCTATATCCATCTTACTATTCTAAAAAAATATTTCTAGCCTAACTAATATAGTTACACCCAACACAATACACAGTTTAGGATCATCAAAATGACTGACATTACTTTCATAGTCTCCTAAAACTAGCTAACATTTCTTAAACATTCCCACCATCTCATTTAATTAATGTTAACAATGCAATGTTTTTTTGTTATAAAGATACACTGGACGTAAACAAAGAAAGTAAACAAGAATGAAATAAAGATTGCACATTGAAAACCTAACTTTATGAATAACTTTAAACGAAGAGAGATACGCATCTGCTAGATGATATGAATTAGCCTAATCCATCAAAAGGATCATCTTTTCAGTTTGCGAGCAATATCTTGGCAGCATAAAAACGTAAAAAAATCCTCCCATTCACCCTTTTGGGAGACACATGGAGTAAAATGCAACAAAATGTTTGGCTACACTAGTTTTGAAATATGTGATAAATGCATGCCGAATAGCTTGTGCAAGGCTCTGCTCAGGCCAAGGCACAGGAAACTGGCTGTTAACCCTTATCATGCCGCGGTCATTTGAGGGCGGGCTTCATGTTGGCTTCAACAGAGCCTGCAGGCGCGACCATGGGACTTTAAACCCAAAAATTACTGTTGTTCTAGTCTAGCGTCATCATATTCTAGAGTTTAACTCTTATCATGCGAGATTTCTCGCCCGAGGGCACCCTATAAAATAAAGCATTCATAACGATGTAACTATGACTAAGGAGATACCCCGCCTTGCGTTTACAGCCTAAATTGTGGAATATGATGGCGGTTGTTGTTGTTTTGATCAAACTTCTGTGTCAGCTGTTATGGAGCTCACTCGAGGCCAAAATGAAGCCCGCCCTCAATTTGGCTCAGCGTGATAAGAGTTAAGACAGAAACGCAAATGTGGGTGTCTCGTATGGTATAGGAAGAGCAGTTTGAATTTTGTTATAGGGCGCCCTCTCGGCGAGATATCTCGCCTACAGCATGATAAGGGTTAGGAGCTACGCACAATACTGCGATACGATACATTTTTATCGGATGGACTGTTCACACTGCAACATTTTTGTCGCATACTTCTGTAAACACAATACTTCCCATCACATGACACATTTATGATACCTTTACCACTATTGATTGGCCGAACCTAAGATGTCGCACTGCGACGAAAATGTTGTACGTCAAAAGTTGCAAATTATTTAACATCCATACGAAAAAAAGTTGTATCGTATTGCATGCAGTATGACCAGTCGCATTGAAAATAACACTATTCAACTCGCTATGCGACGAGAATGTTGTATAGTATCGCGTCTAAACGGCCTTTTATGCATGTAACACGCTGATGCTAGCAAAATATATTTCTACTGGGAATCTGAGGACAGATAATCTTCAGCTCCTGACAGCTATAAGCCAAAATGAAAAGGAAAAAAACATAGTAAAACATAGTATAAATTTGACAATGACAATAAAGTTGGCTTTTAATACTGCAAATTGCCTCAAGAACTTGATTCAGTAATTATATAAGTACACAGCACCTATGGAGCGGAATATAAAAGAAGTTTATTCGTTTCAAATCAGATTTGTAAGTTTCCCTGAATAGCCGCTTCTAATTTAAATAAGGGAACATCCAAATATGGCAGATATTCCCTGTCATATTGATGCATATCTTCCTTGCGAGCGGAGTGATATAAGGTCGTGAAAAGTTTGGATAGCCCAACATTAGTAGACAACTTGTTGGAATAGAATATCCGACATCCCCTGTGTTTTATTCTGAATATGAACAGAACTGTTATATTTTTTCATATTCATCCCTTGCAGTTTTCAAATCCAATGGTTTAAAGCCTCAATCTGAGTTGAACACTTCGATTCAGTTCGAAACAAGAGCTGGAGGGCTTTGTGATTCCGTGCCTTTAGATTTAAAACATTTGCATTCTCCAGTTATGGCACTTACAAAGTTTTAAGTACTAGTGTTTGTCCTCTGTTGATCCGAAATGAACCCGAATGACCTTTGACCTCCACCGAAAACATTCAGGACCATGTACTAACCAGGATGAACAAACATACCACGTATGAGCTCAATTTAATTTTGCCCTATCAAGTTATGGTGGTTACAAGGTTTTCGATGTTGGACCTCAGTTGAACTTTGACCTTAACCAAAAAACAATAGGGACCATGTACTAAACATGATGGAAAAACAGACCAAGTATGAGCTCAATTGAAGTTTGCCCTTTCTCAGCTTTGTACAAGATGCTTGGAGTTAATTTGGAAGAAACCAGCTGCAACCTATACCTAGGTATTCACCTCCAAAATGACCTGAGATGAAATAAGCATGTTGAGCACACTAAATTGAATTGAAACCTCGATCACACCTCATCCTCCATCAAAGAAAAGCTATATACCATGCTAGTTCCACCACATCTTGATTACGCAACGGCTGCTTGGGACCACCCATACACAGCCAAGAATAATAAAGATCTTGAGAAAGTCCAAAATGCAGCAGCTCGAGTCATAACCAACACCTATGGAAAGGATACCAGTGTCTCAGCTTTAAAATCCAAGCTAGACTGGCCCCCACTTATGTGACGTCGCAGCGGAAGACTGTCATGCTTTTACAAAATTATCAATGGACAACCATACATCAACCAGGACAGCTACATCACACAAAAGCCAAACCGCAATAGGAGGGCACACAACAACCAATTTCAATTTGACCAGATCAATACCGATGCGCACTTAAACTCCTTCTTCAAAAGAACCATAGTGGATTGGAATGGACACCCCAAGCTACAATTAATCAAACCATCATTGCAGCTTTCAAACAAGCTTTGGCAAATGACTATAACGGTACCCGCCTTTTTAATTAGCACCACTTTCCTCACACCTCCAGTCAAAGTACAAGGTTCCCAATGTTTGACCTTTGTCGACCTCAAATGACCTTTGACCTCCACCAAAACAGTAGGGACCATGTACTAACCTTGATGAACATACATACCAAGTATGAGCTCAATTCAAAATTGCCCTATCAAGTTGTGGCATTTACACAGATTTCATTGTTTAACCTTGGTTAACTTCAGGTGACCTTTGACCTTCATCATGACAAATAGCGATCACGTACTCACTATGAGAGATATACATATCAAGTATGGGCTCAATCAAAGTTCTCCTTATCAAATCATGGTGCTTACAAGGGTTAAGTGTTTGACCTCTACTGAGCTCAAACAACCTTGGAATTGCACCAAAAACAATAGGGTTCTTTTATTCCATATGGGTAACCTACAGGTGAAGTGTGATCATGTTTACAAGGGGCGTCATGGACACACACACATGCAAGCCATCATGATTACATAGATTTATTTTGCCACTGCCAAGGAATCAAAAACAATATTTGGTAAATGGTCGTTCATTGGTTTCTAGCCCACCCTCAGAGCGACATCTCTTTCTTTCGGATGTTATTTGCTCCCAAAATTATTTCATAATAGTCAACACATTTCCGTGATATTACTCAGTTTATTCGAGCAAATACTACTTTTCAGTTATGTACCCATGTCAGAGATATTGCCTATACTGCTTTTAGGAAAAGTTTGAATTTTCTGGGGAAAATTGTACTTTTCAACTCACAGCGAGTCTTGATTGACCAAGATTGAGATTCATACTAAAAGATTCCAAGGATTGAGAATACTTGATGATATCCTTCCGATGATAATGCCTTCAACATAAAATGATACGGAGTTGTATGGGTGTTTTTTATATAAAAGAGCATGGAAATGAACATGATACTGTAATTATCAGTACAAATTAACAATAACTTATACATTTATTTAAAAGAAGACCATAGGACTCACTTCCTCACAGCAATCAAATCAACAGACTCAGTTGGTTTACATACACACAGTGCATGACAGGACTCCACAAAACTATCCTATCATGCCATCACACTATATCGATTCACGGTGCTAGACTAGTGCCGACAATTTGTGAAAATGTTACTTTTAAAGTACAAGTGACTAATCCGTTTATTCGGTGGCGCTAGGCAGTGGTGACTAGTCAGCCGTCGATGACGACGGACGAGGCTAAACGTCAGAGCTCTTGAGCGATTCGTCTGTATCGTTGCAGCCACTCCTCGAGCATCTGACCAATGAGGACGGGTCGTTTCTTGTGGTGGACCTGTTTGGCCACCAGCAGGCCTCCTGGGGTACAGCAGCAGTCTAACCAATCCTTGAGGAGCTTCTCTTCTGTTCCAACCTATCATAAATTGAAGAGAAAACATGATCTATCGCTGGTGGGTTGACTCCCCCCAAAAGTTACTTGCGTGAGGATTTATAGGCAAAGGATACTTGCCCATTGCTACAAAACTGTGCAAATCTCCCACCAGGCATGTGTATTGGCAGAGAAAATAGTACTGGCTCCACACAATTATTCCTACTGGTCCTTCAAATATTTGCATCTTTATGAAGAACAATGACTTTGGCACGTAACAAATATCTTGTTTTCATAATGCCAACGATGAGTAAGAGCAGCAATTTCTAGCATGACAAAGCAACATTTGATTGATTACAGGACGACAATGACTACAAATGTTTGTACATTGCAACATTGACAGGGGCAACCTTATCAACCCTTCCAGCGCCGGCCATTTTGAAGAACCTAACTAACCAATAGGGGATATTCACCAGCCCAATGTGCATGCGCGATAGCGGCCATGTTGGTAGTCCAGCGATTGACATATTATGCAACATGATGACGTAGTACTAGTCTCTGTATTGCAGTGCACATTGCTCGCAAGGCTATAACAACATTGAACATATACTGCTCACGGTCCTTAGTCTAACATACTGGGTGCGGCTAGTGTATGGAACGCCATTTGTATGGAAAATCGCCTATCCAAGAAAATTAGTATGGAACGCCAAATTGGCAAAAAAATTATATGGAACGCCAAAAGGACCAAAAAATTGAAACCGCCGTATCTCAGTAACCGAATCAGCTATGGAGAAACGGATTGCATCATTGTGATCAGCATCAAATTGTCTAACAGATAGGCTATTTAGATCTTTCATTTAAAACAAAACCCCAAAAACAAGATGTCCGCCAAAATTTCGGAATTGCGCAAATCAAGTTCCTTTATGGGTAAACAGACCTTAAAAAATTCAAATCTGCAATCAGAATAGCGATATTTAGCTTTTTTACGGAGATATGAATTATTACAATGAACTCGATAATTTTTGGTTTCATGTAAATCATGCTCAAAAATCACATTTTCGGGTCGACGCACATTTTTGGGTATATCTTTGTGGAATCCTTAGTTCGGAAACGTGGTTCTATAGAACCTGCTCCCGAGACGAAAGCATATTGCGGTATTGAGTTATGGTCACTTGAAAATGCTAAAAATGAACATTTTAAACCGCTGTATCTCAGTAACCGAATAAGATATGGAGAAATGGATTGCGCCAACGTGATGAGCACCAAATTGTCCATTGTCTACTAATAAGTAAAAAAACAAAGAAGAGAATTTCGGCGACGAAAGTTGGAAATCGCGTAAATTCAAAGTTCTATCTGCCTAAAACAGACCTCGTAGAGCTCCAATATGCAAACAGAATTGCGATATTTTGCTTCGTTGCAGAGATATGAATAATTACATAAAAACGGATAAGTTCTCCTTTATATGAAAGCTGCTCGAAAATGACCTTTTCAGGTCGATTGGGGCCTTCTAAAGCGGAGAAACGCACAATTTTTGATATATCTTTGTTGAAGATTTATCTAATTCTGACATATATATATAGTAGTTTGACACGGCGTTTCCTATGAGCCTACTTTCGAAACGATAGCATCAATAAAACCGCGTTACCGAACTACTACCTATATGTCGGAATTAGACAAATCGGACAGGATCCCACAAAGATATACCCAACAATGTGCGTTTTTCCGCTTTAGAAGCCGCAAATCGACCCGAAAATGTGATTTTTTAGCATAATTTATATGATACCCAAAATTATATGTTAGACATTTTGATGCTGATCACGTTGGTGCAATCCGTTTCTCCATAGCTGATTACTGAGATACGGCGGTTTCAATTTTTTGCCCTTTTGGCGTTCCATATAATTGTTTGCCATTTTGGCGTTACATACAAATTTTTGTTCTATCATCCATTTTTTGTACAAATGGCGCGAGAAAATGTGTGTATCATCTTTGCGGCCGTGTCTCATCTTTGCAGTCGTGTATCATCTTTCCGGCCGTAATCATAATTCCGGCCGTGTATCATCTTTGCGGCCGTGTATCATCTTTCCGGTCGTATACCATCTTTCCGGCCGTGTATAATCTTCGCGGCCGTGTATCATTTTTACGGCCGTATATCATATTTGCGGCCGTGTATCATCTTTCCGGCCGTGTATCATCTTTCCGGCCGTGTATAATCTTCGCGGCCGTGTATCATTTTTATGGCCGTATATCATATTTGCGGCCGTGTATCATCTTTCCGGCCGTGTATCATCTTTCCGGCCGTGTATCATATTTTCGGCCGTGTATCATATTTCCGGCCGTGTATCATTTTCGGGAGTCATCCAGCCGTGTATGTTCGTGGTGATATGTACGCGCGGTTTGGTAGTTTTTGTACAAACGGCGTTCCATAGAGCATAGCACAGCGCTTGCAAACAATGATTATAAGGGGCAGTAAATAATGATTAGTTGGGGTAATCATTACGGCAGTAAATTCAGTCAGCATTGTAAACTAGCGCACCTATTTTTCTATTGTGTTGGTGTACGGCGCTGTATTGGGACTTGTTTATATGTCTGTCCTTTTTTTTCAACTGCCATTTTGCCATTTTGAACACACACAATTTACAGGCTGTTTTGCTTTTTTCACCATTTTCTGCAACCTAGGTATGGTGATTGTTTCATAATATTAATTAGAAATTCGCTTAGAGTGAAACACGAGTTTGGATGTTAGACTGATAACACTAGGATGAACCAATATTAATCATATATACTGCAACATGAGAATGTGTTGTGCGACATGCAATGGTTACGTTACTGTTTTATTTTTGTGAATGTTATTACTAAAGGGAATGAAGACTGATGCAGGTCCCAAATTGTCGGAATGATGGATTTGCATCAACTTTTTTCATCAACTTTTCATCAACTTAGTGTTGTTTTGCTTGCTACATGGACGTGAACCCGTAATGCCATGGTCATATGTCATGGTGACGAGTTATAAATACTTACGGCACTGTAGTGTCCAGTCAGGAACTAAGTTTTGTCACAGTCCAGCAGCAATTCCCTTTACAGGAAACATTATTGACGCATCTGTTTATTGTTCTTATTGTTGTTTGTTGTATGTGCAAAATAAGTCTGTGATATCTGATATGTGAGTTGAGTAATCTGTGTTGAGACAGCAGAAGTGATTGTGAATAAACTCTTGTTTTTCCAACAGCCATTTTGGATGCACAACATGTACAGACTGTTCTGCCTTTTTCATCATTTTCTGCGGACTAATTTCTTCGAACTAGGAATGTAGGTCGAGCCTTGCGGGAGTGCATAACCGTGGTGTAATCCCTAAGCCGAGAACACGCCGTCCGTCTGAGCAACCAGGCCAATCTACTTACCTCTACCCCCAAGCTGATCACATACCAGCGGTATCGCACTGGCTAGACAGGGACTGAGCGTACACTCTAGGTCGAATCGACCCGAGCAACATGACATAAATGTCATGTATTGAAACACACGAAGAAACAACCCGTACGATGTGGACGGTTACTCCTAGGTACAATCCCACAGGTATTGCATCGAGGACGGTTGCAAGGATAGGTCCCCGGGCAATCAGTTAAAGGCATGCTGGGGTGGGAAGCTCTGACAAGATGGTTACAAAAGATACTCTCTCTTTTTTCAAGGCGGTCGTTGGATTGGTATTTTGCTCTAAAACAAAATTACGCTATATAAAAATTAAAATATACATTATTGTATGGAGAAACTACCTTCTTATGAACATTTGAGGGTGCTAAATTCAGAAAAGGTATCTCACGAGCTCAATTATGAGTCTTTTACCTTCCAAACCCATGTTGTTCCTTCGTCTGGAATAGATGGCGCACCGACAGTTAAATGAACTTAACTGTTACTACCATATTTTCAATTAGAAAGGTCTATATTAAGGTGTACATATTTGTATGGCTATTTTTTTATGGTAATCTGAGAGTTTTAAAACAAAGAAAGGTTTTTTCCGAGGGCAATTGTGAGTGTTGAACCTTCAGAGTAAAAACAAAATGGCTGCCATAAAACCTGATAATCATGTCATGAACACATTTCAGAATGGCAATTTGTGTTAAACTTAGACAAACAGCTTATCAGTATAAATGTATAGCAAAGGCGTTGGAATGAGAAATATATCAACAAGGGTTTTGCTGGGGAGTGGGGGAGGGGGGGGGGGCTCCGGTAACCCTGAATCTGGAACGTTATTGAGCAGTTTTTCCTAATTCATCTTTCTCCCATCCCTAAGGTGTGCTGTGATATCGTCTCCTGTAACTTCACTACAACATATCTTCGCCAAAATTGCAGCTGTAGAAACTACAGAAAGCCTGGTTAAACTACCTTGCACGAAGGGTTGTATATGCATGTACAACCATGGGCGTCAGCAGCTCCAAAAAAGTGGGGGGGGGGGACACGACGATTGACTATCTAAGCGAAGCGCCACCATGGTTGGCGCGTAGCGTACATAAAAAAACGCCCCTGAAGGCCACTAGATTGCAGGAAATGGCATCCCCCGGGCCGTTTAATAAGCATTGAAACTATCTCTATATTGTGATCCCATGGTCTGGAATTTTGTATTTCTCAGAAATGCATTGTTCAAAATTCTCGGGGAAGAGGGATGTTCTTGATGACCACTCTGCGCCCACCTGTAGCGCCCAGGAGTCAGGAATTTGAGCACACGAGACCATGCAATTATGTGGTCTAGCAGCTGCTGTTGGGCGTAGGG
>JAODUJ010249406.1:0-10318 GCA_027564615.1 Psolus chitonoides
ATGATAATGTTATCGAATATATTGGCTAACAGCATTTAAAGCAGCATTCAGTACACTATTGGATCATACCATTTTTTTTATCAAAGCGAAAATCCACTGTTGCGTAACCAGTCGAGACTACGTCGGTGGATCGCTTTATGTATGCTTGGTGCTGAGTGTTAACGTTACCCAGACTCCCCTACCTATGCCTAAATCCACTTAGTATGATCATGTGACTAGTAAAACAGAACTGAGGCACCCCTTGAGACACCCCCTAGCGGCCTAAGCACCCCCTACTTTGACCTTCTTAAATTGCTGGGTAAGTATTTAGTATTTCATTGGGAGCAGAATCTCAAACCAGGGATTTTTTTGTCGAGTATGGGGTAGGTTCTGACTGAATGTCTTACTTGTGGTCTGAGTTTACATTAATTAACAGATCAATTTTCTTTGTGCGAATGCCAAATGGCTTTATAATATTCAACCTTTCTATCAACAATTTGATGTGCATACAAATCAACTATTTTTTATTCATTATTACATTTCTTTTTCATACTTTTGCATGAAGCTCAATTTCTAATATTTTTGTCATCTTTTCTTTTTCATCTTTTTCTTCTCAACAGAGAGTTACCATGATTAGAGCTGCTCCGTTCTCAGGCGATTCATCAGATTCCTCAGAGGACGAGCACGGCACCCCAAAGAAGTCCCCTCAACATAGACTCGGAGGAAAGATGCTGAATGTTCTACTGGGAAACAAAAGCAATAAGACAACTGTTATAACAGAAACTGAGACCAAAATAGGTGACAAAACTTTACTTTTGTAGATATTCACTGATTTAAAACATTTGTCATTGTCACCAGAAATATGCACTACATCACTGGTTGTGAAACAACAGCTCCATCGTAAAGCGAGTGTCTGTGTCGTGTGCTAGGAAAAACTTTTCTCATCTCAAACTGGATATCTTAACTATATGTTTCATTAGTAATTTATGACAAAATGCCCTTACGAAAGTTTCTCCTCATACATTGCTCAATTTGCGATGAATTAATCCTGACAATGTAGAACTTGACGGCGACAAATTTGTGTGCGTGCTTTTTGCCCGACAAGAAATGGACACGGGCCAACGGCCAAATCTGAAAACCTAAAAATTAGCCCCAAAACGTAATCATTGTGAAGATTTCTTAGTAGCTTCAGGTATTATAACACCATCTCTGCATTTTGTACTGACGTCACTGTGGGAAAATGAACGCAGATACTCACTTTAAAACCTTTACCCGCATGCAATATCAGAGAAAAGTCAAATTCTGCCAGTCTGATTTAAATAAAATTAAATGGCAACCCGATGCAGTCATTAAACATGGTTTATATGATAGAAAACCATTTATAACATAGTTGCAGTAGGGGTGATAGAAGGCCTTGACCTTCAAATGCACACTTCCAATTTAAATAATTGCTAACCATTTCATTAAGTTGGTGTTAGCAGTTCTGTTCTCATGAATAACTCAACTTTTTTCAACTGCTTCCAAATTCTTTTTGATCATCCTTTGTAATGTATTACACTAACAACTAGAAGTAAAAGATATGTTTGCTATAGGCCTTCAGCACGTCAGAACTAAAGTATGTCAGAACGTAGCAAGGCTGCGTTCCATGGGTTGAGCAGACACACACAATTTTTTTTCAACTAATTTCATCTCTATCTAGATCAGGGGTTCCCAACCTGTGGTGTGCGTACCAGCAGTGGTACATTTCGACTTTCTTGGTGGTACGCGTTTTTTTGTTGTTGCTTCCCCCAGTTTTTGCACAATAATTGAATTGATATCCAAAACGGCATGCCATACACTGACAACGGGTTGTTGTCAGCCACTGTGCATGTATTCAATAAATTCAACAAGTCTTATTGTTCATTTTGCATATAAGTATACACGCCACATTCAACTGAGTACACTGTACGTCGTATAGCGTATACGTATGGAATACGTACATTCAGTGTACTATGTGACATAAGGCAATCGGTGTGTGTGAGTCGTCAATACAAATACGTAGTGTGGGAATAATAGCATTGTTGTGGTATCTGTATCGCAAATGAACACTAATTTAGGTAGATTATGGTACAGTGGTACTCGGTGGACCACGAAAATGGGTCCAGTGATACTCGGTGACCACGGAAATGGGAAATGGTACCCCAGTAGAAAAAGGTTGAGAACCCCTGCTTTAGCTCTATAAATAAATATATATTGTAATTTATTAGCACTATATATATATATATTGTAATTTATTAGCTCTATATATGAATGTATATTGTAATTTATTAGCTCTTTATATAAATATATATTGTAATTTATTAGCTCTATATATAAATATATATTGTAATTTGAAATGCTACCGAATAGTATGACATTTTGAAACCCAAAAATGAGCTTACGATCATAGATCGTGCACACCGTCGGTCAATTTCAAGTGTGAGATATTGTGCGTCCGAATGGACGCATGTTACTGATTAGGGGCATCAAATGTGCGTCCAACTTTACCTAAAACCGCGCACCAATGAGAACCCTGATACGAAATCACAATCTCTTTTGTTTCAGCGAGTACCGGCGCCTGCGCATCTTGTGACGGCGATCCTACTTTTGACCAGTGTGGGTTCTGTTCACCAGCCGAGGATGTCTGTATCTGCGAAAACCCTGCCCAGGCAGGATGTATTTATGATGACCAAGCTGTTTCTATGTCGTGTGAACGTAAGTGTCGCTATGTATATCAATGTAGCCTATTTTTTAGCTATCTGATGCAATTTCGAGAGATGATCTTCCCATAGAGAATTGGCATGTTTGAGAAAAGTCGTCTTGCCGCGATATTTTTGAAGGAAGTGGTTTCATGAAGAAATATCTATCCATGCTGACATCCAACTATCTTGTTGAGATAATATTCCATTCGATATATATTTTGTTGGGGTATTCCTTTTCTCATAATTTGTCGACATGGTGAGGTTAATTATCTTGCAATATCCAATATCGATTGTTGAGTTAAAGTATTTCACCATGCTGATATGACGAGATTATAAAAAAAAATACGGCAAAATCCCGTAAAAATATGGGAAATCATATGTATCAACATGTTTTACGGTCAATAGCTGTAATTTTGCTGTTTTTGTGTCGTACTTTATTTTACGGCCGCCCGTAAATTTACGGCAAATGGTTGGCAACTTTGCTACCAGGTAATATGCCGTAAAATTTACGGGAATTTCTTTGCAGTGAAAGTAAGATAGTTAATCTGGACGGGACGACTTACTGCGATGGAGATTCGGCATGGCAAAGTACGGTACCGGTACTTTATATCAGCAAGACAGCACGCACTGTAAACAATTACGGGATATTTTACTTGGAACATTATTCAACTTCACTGCCAGGTAATATGCGGTAATATTTATTGGCGGTCGTAAAACAATTTACGGTAAATTCTCTGTAAATTTACGGGAAATCATAGGTATCATTGTATTTTACAGTCAATAGCCGTAATTTGTTGTACGGCCGCGCGTGAATGTTACGGCATATTACCTGGCGGTAAAGTTGCCAACGATTCTCCGTAAAATTGAGGGGGATATTTTACAGTGTGCTGTCGATATGGTAAGTCGATTCTCTTGCACCAGAATGTCACGATTTTAGGCCTATTGTTCGCTCAAACGTGAAGATGTCGACATGACCACGATAATTGATCTCAGCAATCGTCAACGTGAGAGTTTCGTTGGAATTATACATTCAAAGAGGTCGTTCATATATTTTTCCCGATGTACGGAAGGGCGGAAGCATGGTTGGTGTTCTTATCCCCAGCAACTCATGCAACTGTCGGACTCGATATAACAGTTCAAGATGAAGAACAAAGCTCGTTTAGGTTTGATACTTTTTATCAAATATATTCCAATTTGTGGCAAATGTTTCCTATGGATACCGTGTCGCAGCATCTCTTCCTCGTCTTCCCACTCCCTACTTCTAGGCACCTACAGAAATTTCACAAGAAAACGTTGGCATTACCTAATTATCCGTGGGCCCTATGTAGGCCTAACCCATAATAGCTCAGGGAAGTCTATATTATGGACATTGGGGTGTACTGAATGACAGTATTCAAGGATTCCCGGACCACTATGATCTATGAAGGAATATCTTTTTTTTGTCAATCAACAGGACCAACACCAAAGTTGGACGCAAGCTGCGTAGTCCTGAATCCCGTTGCTGAAAGGAGAACGGGAAACGCTAATGGTATTGCTCTCGTAATTTCACCAAGCGAAGCAGTTGGCGTCATCTCGACACAGATTCGCCGAGCAGCCAGGACCGGTCGATGGCCGACTAGTCTACTTCCGAAGTGGCAAGACCTTCTCGCAGGCGGTCAACTATTGGCAGGACGTGAAACGATGGTACAACCAAACGCCAGAGGCAGACGTTTTGGAATTTTCGACGGACAAATCGACAGAGACGATTCCATTTCGGAAGATATTTTCTGCATTACCACCGAGAAGAGTGGTAACATTTATTTATTCCACATAAACTATTATTTCAGAGCAGCACAATTGGATACCGGTATGCTAGCTAGTCATTTAACCAAACTTATTTTCGATCAGGAATATTGTAAACCCACCATACATGGTTACAATTTATTACTTTTTTTCGTATGCATGTTATCTATTTTATTGAAAACTTGAAATTTCAGTAGCAGGTTTAATTTTATAGTTACCAAGGTATCGAGCTCGGCAATTGTTATTATTATTGTTCAGGTCCGTTCAGTTTCGCCATAGTCCACCAGGGCTGTTGGCATCTCTAAAGACCATCTACATGGCGGCCAAACTACCACCAGCGTAATCTGCGACCCCTCTCACCATTCTATTCTTCTTCTGTTCGGTTCTGTTCCACATCAAAAGTGTTCCGGCTCCGGATAACTCACAGGACCTTTTCCCCCAAACATTTCTAGTAGATCTCTTAGGCCAAATAAAACAAAAAGTAGTTTCTCGTCCCCGCCCGCACGCTTCTTTCCCGCCGCATGTCTTGTCCCGATCGCGCAAATCATCTCTCCAGGTCTTTAGCGATGTTTGGCCAATAAAGCAAATTGCCATCTTGATAAGGCATCCAAGAGCAGTTACTGTGCTTCGGGTTCCTGCCTTTGCAAAAAAAAAAGGCCCTCATGCTCTAATTTTCTGAAAAGTTAGGACGACAAACTGTTTTTTTTTACTTGGCATTAAGGTTGATTTTTATAATGACACCGATCTCTGTCTGTGTTTCTGTTCTTCTGCTCTTTTCCCTGTCTGCTATCGAGTTCCTTCTTTTCTTTTCCTGACTCTTTTTTTCAAAATCTGCATATAACAGTGATGGGTGTTGGTTTTCTGATCATTTAGTCTCGCATTCATTTTCTGGACCAAATCATCAGATGTTCTTTGCAGTTCTCCAAAAGGTACCCCACTTTCTGCCAGTTTATCCGCTGTTTCATTGTAGGATATTCCAGCATGTCCAGACACACACATGATTCCAACACGTACTCTTGTTGTTTCTAGCACGTTCACAATTCTATCAGCTTTCATTTGCACACCAGGCTGAGAGAATATGTGAGTACTGGAGTATAAGGATCTTATCGGTTTTCTGCTCCCCACTTGAGTGCATCCCCATGGCTTCACTCTCTGATCTGTATGAGCTAGATCTTCCGTGTTCGGCTGCCGACCACTCAAAACATTTCTTTCAGTGTCTCCAAACTGCACCTTGCCATGCTGTGATGGAACCTGTAGCTATACTTACGCTGAGATGCTTCTCCTCTATTGCTTCCCTGATCAATGATTCGTTGACTACTGAAGCCTTTTGTCTCCATGACCTGTCCCCCAATCTGCTGATGGTTACTTCCTTTCCACTGAATTCATCCCATTCTTCTAGTTGGATTCCTTCCATAGGCCAAACTTCCTCTACCTAGTGTCTACCTTCACAGTGCCAAGAGCGAACTGCTGTCAGGCGTTGGCTCTCTTTTTCATCGTCTCTGCTTCTTAACTCGCCATATGGGTGAGTCTTAGTGCTGGTTGTCCTAATTATTTCTTTGGCTCCATGTAGTGTCTGTCTACTCTTCATGTCAAGGATGTCTAACCAGTCTCTGGGTGCCTCGCAAGATGTAGCCTTTGCTGCCCCTGTGACCAATTTCATAGCATTAATATTCACCATCTCTAGTCCTAGCACTGCTTTCTGCGATGTACACTTTGTCAGATGAATTTCATAGTCAGTTCTACTGCTCACAACAGCCTTCATGAGCTTTAAGAGACTACTTTGTTTCAGGATTTTTGGAGCTGCATACTTGAGTATTGATACCCTTTCAAAGCGTTCGTCGTCAGGTGATCCAGGTGTTCACGGTCATTCTATAGTCCATCATCACTCCAAGGTAGGTGACTTTCCTCTTTTGTGGCACAACTTCATTTCTATATCGCAGACAAAATTGCTGCTCTCCTGGTTTTCCCCAACTTGCCATCATGCATACCGCTTTGTCCGGCTAGATAGCCATCTTGTTCTTCAAAGTCCATTCATACAAGGATGTACTTGCATATTGTAGTCCTTCCCATGCAATTGCTTGAGTGTTCCCAGTGTTTGCCACAATGATGTTATCCACATATGTATACTCTTTGATGTTCTCCCTCTCCAATGTCTGCAGTGTAGATGTTGAACAGTACAGAGCTTATATGTGATCCCTGTGATAAGCCAGAACTCACTTTGAATGTCTTTGACTTCAAAATTCCAAATCTCATCTGACATCTCTTCGCATCAAGTATGACTGGAACCCATCTCACAGATTTCTCTGATAATCCCATATCCAACATCTTTCTGGCTATTAGCCTATAGTGATGTCAACTGTGTTCTAGGCATCCTCCAGATATAAAAAACTCCCACAGTTGTGTGTTGACTTTCTTGCATTACTTGCTCACACTACTGTCTCCTCATTGGATGTTGTTGTTCTATCTGGCCTGGTGCCTTCTACTTCATTCGGCTGCACTCTATTTTCCTCAAGGTCTTCCGTTATTCTCCTTGCAGATATCTTTCACATAATTTGATCCAAACATTAGCCATGGTGATTATGCGGAATCCGTTTAGTTTTCCTTGGTCTTTCATTGGCTTGTGGAGTATGGCCATGTTGCATCAAAACATATCTAGTGCCTCTTGTCGTGCTGCTTCCGCCTCAGTATTGAATGTGTCAGCAGCTGACTGATAGGCCTGCCCTTTCTGGTGTATTTCCTCTCTGCTTCCATTGTCCTTTATATTCTTTGAGTATGCCTTGCTAGTTTTGGTCTTTTCTTTCCATGCTTCTTCAGTCTTTTCTTTCCACCACATTGTTTAAAACTCTTCTCTTTTGACTTGCTGTTAATCCTAGCTTCTTTTGCTACTCTTCTAGTTCCTCCCACTGTGTTGCACATTCTTGTTCAGTACCTGAAACCATGCGGCCTATCCCTTTCAGTTCTTGGACTTACAGTTGATACCATCATTGATCTGTGATCACTGGCCATCAGCGGTAGAAGCTTCCACTGAATGTTTGCATAAATTCCTGGTGAGACTATGGTGATGTCAAATGCAAAAACAGTGTCTCCCTCTCGCTCTGCAACTCGCGTGAGGAAATCATTGTTAGTGATCAGTTCATCAATGCTTGCAAGTGTCTTGCCAAACTGTGCTCCTAGCATTGGAATCACCACTAATTATGACTCTTGGTCCTAACTGTGGTGAATTCAGCACCTCTTGCCACTAGTCTGCTCCAGTTAGGGAGTCACACGGCACATGGATGTTCACGAATATGTACTCCTTCTCTTTCACCAAAATGCTGGTTGCTTGTGTCTCTACTCTATACTTGTTGTCAGGTGTTTTCACTTCATTGCATTCAGCTGGTTTCTTGACCAATGTGAGTAACCAGTGGCGGCGCCACGGTGGGGGGAGGGGGATCTAGTCCCCCCCACTTTTCAGAGAGCCAAAAAATTAAATTAGCCTAAAATTGCGTTTAAGCTATAGTTTTGTGTAGGGGGTGGGGTGAGGTGTATATTTTCTGTTATTGAGAAGTTATATATAAAACCCAGAAAGAAATCGCGCGCTTCGCGCGCGATATCTATGTTCGTTGTTCCTTTTACTGTTTCAACGTGCAAATGAATCAGTATGTTTTATGAAGTTTTGTGTAGTAATAACCAACTACTATATGTTTCATCTTTAGTAGACTAATATCTGCGGCTCCCAAGTTATAGGAAATTATGACCATTTCATGCTGTGCATCGGATTTTGTCAACTTTTCTTAGGTCAAACCCGCCCCTATAGGCCTTCCCTATCACTCCTACAATTAGGCTATGTATTTTAATAATTAAATCATGAATTTCAACACAGGTCAGGTACTTTCTCATCGTATGGCACTCATTACCAATATTATAATATATATTCCAACCCTTCCGATTCAACCGGGAGTCTCCCGATTGTTCAGCTCACTCCAGGTCTCCCGATTTTCCACGGAATTCTCCTGGTTTCCATTTTTCTCCCGAAACTTAAATTTTCTAGAGGAAGACTAAAAACGTGATCGAAATAAGCGTCACAGGTGGCGAATATTGCCTTAAACCCAAGACTAAGGTAGCAATACAAGCTTCAGTATCTTCCTTGCTCCATTCTACCATTGAGAAGAATTCTATTTCAATACCAGATACTACCGAGAGTGCCAAATCTAGTCTTCTAGGAGTTAACAAAAGCAACAAAAATCTGATGTCAGCCCCAACCATGGTGGGGCTGACGTCATTTCTGAATCCCCCGCTTTTCAAATAGTTTGGATTGGAATCTTATACACCAGTAACAGGCTGCTCAATAATACATAATTCCTCTAATATTTTGTGTCAACATTAAAATAGACATCAATATCCTGGCGCGCTATGATATAGTCTAAATTTCCTTCCTACTGTCCTACCACACTCTAGCAATTTCACATAGTTACATATACTGGAATCGAATGTCTTTTAAAAGCCTAAAATGTTTGCGTGAGATGTACAATCGCAGGCATGTAGGCCTGTTTTTTGTATTACCTGATGTGGAATTTTGCGCGCAATAGGTCTCTCTTTTCTTGGCCCCGTGTTGCACAGAATTCAATGTATAACCTATATAATGTTTTTGATAGGTGGTGCTGAAGGGTGAAAATGTGTTTCGTTCAATTTTTCCAATCGTGCTAGACTTTTCAGATGTAGCCTACATTATGTCTTTTTCCCGTTTTTCTAAACTTCCAATGTGGTAACGCAGTTTTAATCTTTTCTCAACTTCATGTGTGGAAAGTTGAAAGTTGAACTTTAGCATGTTGCCTGCGTTGTGTGTCGTAACCTATAAGAGGCATACGGTTAGGCATTCCTATTTATAGGCCTATACTTGATCCATTCCTGTATTGTTTCGATAAGATTCGGAACTATTACGAAAACCTTTCTGCGCCCTTTGGGCAATACATCGTCTTCTACTCTTCTTTAGGCCTATATGTTGTCTACGAACTTGCTCATTTAATTACCAGAAATATCTATAGCCCTGCTTTTAGCCCGGCGGACCGCGTGGCCATTCAATCTGCCCCCCCCCCCCCGAAAAACGGGAACGGCCAAAAAATTGTCAAATATAAAATGGATGAACATGTTCCGATAAAGTGAGAGAATACGTATGGAGAGTGCCATTTCCGGCAACTTAGGGGTGTAAATTTACCATTTTTTCTCACCTGAGTCCCAACCATGCTGGGGCTCAGGTGATGTCGATTCTCTTTAGACCGTAAGAGATAAACTTTGGAAATAATTATGGTCCTCCAAATAATTTAGAATAAGAACCCATGGTGTATAACATGTGTTGTAACTTGTCAAGTGGCGGCCCGCGACGCGCATTACAATGGCCCTCGGAAGATTTGAGGAGCCCAAATTAAAATATATGTTAAAAATTCTGTAGGTCAGATTATGAATGAAAACAATTGATTTGAAATACTTATAACATTCCTTGTGTCTTTAAAGCAAAATAGGACATCTAGGTGCCAGGTGGGTACTGGAAAGGCATGGGAAGTATCATTTTCGGCGATCTAGGAGGTATTTTTAGCTCATATTTTCAGCGTACGCTCCGCGCCAACCGGTGGTGGCACTCTGCTTAGATTGTACCAACACAAAATTTCGCTACTACAATTATAAAATCAAGTAAAAGTGTCCATCGGCCTAATTCACTTGAGAAAACCTTGTCTGTAACAATACCTAGCTACATGTGTTGTTATGCGGACGCTGTGCCCCCGCGATATCACGATCCTAAAAAAAGCCGCGCGCTTCGCAGCGGTTCGTTATCATTTGCAGAATATCGGTTTTGCCCCCCC
>JAODUJ010249517.1:0-10315 GCA_027564615.1 Psolus chitonoides
CACGCAGGACCCTGTTGCCTGGGAGAGAAGCCTTCAATCTGCCAAGGCCCATCCAACTCCTTGTGAGGAAACAGTGACGTAAATCCGGATAGTAAGTAAGTAAGTAATCATCATCATCATCCTTCAACTGCTGTCGAGAGCATGGAGGCACTAATACGCCATTGCATCCTGCCGCTCATGGCCGTACCAAGTTGATCATAAGTGAATCCTGAATATCTAGTTAATGTGTCAGGATAAGTTAGTGGTCTGCTTCCTCCAGATGGGCATGGAAGTCTCCAGAGCAGTACGTCCCGGAAGACCTGGTCCTTTGCTCTGTACCAGTGACCAGTAAAATGGGCTCTCCTCCAAGTCACGACTGTAGAGATTGGTCGGATATCTGAAATTTGAAATTGCCGTGTTGTAGGGTTAGAGACAGGTATGTGTCAATCGGTTCAAGTCTAGATGAGCCAGCGATAACATTTCTTGGATGTTTTCAGAACCTCCAAACAAAAGCATTTGTTAGAGGTCAAAGGTCAGCAGAGAGAATGGTCATTAGGTATTTAGAGGTACTGTACTTACCTTGACTTGTCGTAGGGTTAAAGACAGGAATGTATCGATCAGCTCAGGGGCTAGGTCAGCCACCATTGAAATCTCTTGAAGTTTTCAGTACCTCCAAACAACAGCATTTGTTAGAGGTCAAAGGTCAGCAGAGATAAAGGTCATGAGACATTTAGAGGTCTACCATAACACCTTGACTTGTGGTAGGGTTAAAGACAGGAATGCATCAATCAATTCAGGGGCTAGGTCAGCCAGCCGTAACATTTCTTGGATGTTCTCAGAACTACCAAACAACAGCATATGTTAGAGGTCAAAGGTCAGCAGAGATGAAGGTCATTAGGAAGTCTACTGCACTCACCTGGACTTGTTGTAGGGTTGAAGACAGGAATGTATCATCCAGGTCAGGGGCTAGGTCAGCCAGACATAATTTTTTGTGGATATTTTCGGAACCTTCAGAAGACAGCATTTGCTAAGAGGTCAAAGGTCAGCAGATATAAAGGTCATTAAGTATTTAGAGGTATACTGTACTCACCTTGACTTGTTGTAGATTTAAAGACAGGGATGCATCAATCAAGTCAGGGGCTAGGACAGCCTCGGAAGTTTTCAGAACCTCCAAACAACAGCATTTGTTAGAGATCAGAGGTCAGCAGAGAGTCATCACGTTAGGCTACGAGGCTAGGCTGCGCCTAATTTTGAAGAGTCTTTTACAAGTGTTGAGCCCCCCCAAAACAACACTCAAAACTACTAACTTCTGACATACTAACTTAAAAACTCACCTAATCCTGATCTAAAACTCCTGAACAAGAGCACCAATGGTGCAGTAGATCAAATGCTAAAAGTTATTTTAATTTAGATGTTTGTCATTAACAATATTAGATAATCACAGCCACAAAAGCAAACAAAGCTGCATATTTTCCAAATTTTGAAAGCTAAAGTTGGAAGATAAAAAAAGCTATAGGTAAGAATACGAGTCTACCTACCTGATCAATGGCAAAGTTACCTCGTAGAGCCCACAGAACATTTACATCCATCAGATGGCTGACATCCATACAACCACAGGAATTAACTACAATGCTGACCATCATGGAACCCAGTATCCACCATTGAAGTAGGCCAAATGAATTAGTGCCATGTTAAAAGGCAGAACCCAACGACCTAAGCATCATTCAGACGCACAACCTTCGGTCATGAGTGAAATATGATACAGTACCTCCGTAGTTAGAGGTACTATGGTGCAATTACATCAGAACAAATGATTTGTCCCAATTTTATTTGTAGGATTGGATGCTTTGTACTGTAGTTGGAACTCTGATACATGGTATACAGCTAGTTTTGGAATGATCAAACTTATTTCAATTTATTTGGATGGTGTTGGAATGCACATGGGCATGCATGTATTTATCATTCCAGGTTATTATTGGCAGTTTACAAGATTGACCTATGATTCTACCATAACAACTCTAGAAGAAGGATTCTAGCCATTTTCATCAAATGACCCCAAATGACCCCCAGATGACCGTTGACCTCAAATTCCTGAACACCCCACAGGAAGCACTACCTAAGTATAACTATAACGAACCCTCAACACTGTACCAATATATCTGTAGAGGAAGAAGCATTTTGAGTGTTTTCATGAAATGACCCCAAAGACCACTAGATGACCGTTGATCCTAAATCTCTGACTATCACTGATGACTCACCACAATACAATACAATACAATAAATGTTCTTATACCGCGCTTTTCCGTCTAGATCAAAGCGCCAATGAAAAAATGATCAACAGAGCAATAATCAACATGAATAATAATGACATTTCAACAGTTTCTTAAAAACAGTTACGGAACAAGCCTCGCGGATGTTACGTGGAAGGATATTCCAGAGTGCAGGTCCAGCAGCATCAAACGCTCTATCACCAATGCGGTTCTTTCCAACAGAGGTAGTGAGAAGAGTGGTATCATTTGCAGATCTTGTGACAGGTCCTGTAGGTGATTTTCTGAGTGGGATCATGTCAATGAGATACGTTGGCGCACGTTCTTGTAAGCATTTGAAGATATAAGATTTTATTCCCTTTCAAATATGAGCGATTACTTCTATATTGGCCAAGTTGCCCAATCGAATGCCAACAATGGTCCTACCTCATGTGTACTACCTCATGTATAACGACACTGTAATATTTGTTACTCCATGTGAGTTGTTGCATAACTATAACATAAATATTGCATTGCCATCACAGTTACATTCCCAGGTGTTACGTTTTTGTTCTCTTAAAATGAGAGTATTTTACATAATAATGCGTTTGGGTAATTCGATCGAACGCACTGTTCTCTCACAAAATGGAGACCATACTTACTGTTTTCCTTCTTAGTTATGAAAACATATCTACAAGAAATTGACCAATTTGTGAAGAAATAAACCTGATCTTTTCGGCGGCTTATGGAAATATTAGAGCTTTTTAAAAGAATAAAGTTGCCTTTATTCTTTTTGTTGTGTTTTCAGTTGTTCTTGTTCCTGTGTGAGGGTTCAATCTTCCTCTCCTGTTGTTGTGTTCTCATCTGTTTTTTCTAGCTTTTGTTTGTAAAGCGCCTAGAGGCTTTTGCATTAGGCGCTCTAACAAGTCATTTGTTATTATTAAAGATTTGGCAATAAGGAAAGATGGCGATCCTGAACAGAATGCAAGTTTCATAATTTTGTGTGACCCCAGTATATATTATAACCCCATCTGTGCCTTCTGCTCTAAGGGTCCAATTTCACAAATAACCAAATAAATCGGCTTTTATTAAATGTCGCTAGACGTAGAGGCTATTTAGCGGTATTTGCCATTATAAGGACATAATCGTGTCTCCTTGAAGTGAACTTGTTTAGCTGCACTAAGGGATGAACTATATTATTTTCATTTTAATCAATCAATATAATTGATGTTGTTTTTATTCCTTTTATATTTGGTATGTATGTTTACCATAATGAGGGCAACGCTAAGTTGACCATGCCTTGTCCGGTCAATTTCAAACTCGGTGTGTATGTTTCTCATGATGAGTACAGGGACCCTATCGTTGTTGGTGGCGGTCTGAGCTCATTTCTGGAAAAATGTAAATATTGTGAAATTTAGGTATTTTTGGAACTTTGTCAACCATGCCTAGTCGGATCAAGTTCAGGTATGTTCCCTATATTCTCTATTGATTTTTGGGAGAGGTCAGAGGTCAAAGACTGAAAGCGTTTTAAGCACTCTTTCAACCATGCCTTGTCAGATTCACACTGACAATTATACAAAATGATGTATATTTTGTGACATTCAGCACCGTATTCATTCTAATAGAAGCTCATGCCCCAATATTAGTAGCACATATTCCTTTTTATCAACTTTTCGAATTATTATACCTGAATAGCACACTTTGAAAATTGAAATAACACTAAAGGTACTAACGAAATAACAGCCATAGCCATGGTAATATTTTTTCAATGATGTTCAAGAGACTATGTAGAATTTGTTTTGTTATTTGATCTGTGACCGTTTCAATGAATGCATTTTCAGGGACGGTTAGAAAAAAACATAATACTTTTTGGTTAATGTTGCTATAACAAAGTATTATTACAAAATATGTTTAAGCGTCATCGTGGACGGCTGGGTGTTTGTTGTCTAGAGCGTAGGAGTTCTCGGTAGGTTCGGCGACGTACACTGTCTCTCCCTCAACACTTCTGCCATCAGTCCCCGGTTTAATGGGAGAGACGAAGCAGCAGAAAATACGATAGGCGATGAGGACCGCGGTACAGGCACCAGCCATCGCACGGAAGAGGTTGCGCGCCCCATACTGCTCGTAGAATAGACCCCCAAGGATTGTACCGACACCTTCACCTGTCAAGGATGAGAGAGAAAATAATGTAGGCTAAGTATCTAACGCGAACACAAATATGCCAAGTTACTGGGCGCTGAAAGAGTAAGATTCCACCCCGCCACCGTCCCTCTAGAGGGGAGTCCGGAAGAATGCTCCCCGGAATTTTGTTTTCGTTTTATTCGTCATACTGACGGACTTTACTGTATAATGGATCTATGGATTTTAGCGCATTTTTCATGGGTTTTCGTGAATATCTACGCCACCTTATCCTAACATAACCAACACTATCAGAAACTTTAGTTCATAATCTTAAAATTGACGTATGACATGTTTGAAATGGATGCAAATTGAAGTAGCTTTAATCAAATGAAAAAAGATACTTCGGCCGAATTTAAATAAAAAAAAATTCCCGAATATGGCGCACCTGTCACTAAATCAAACTTGCCACTAAAAACGACGCGAACATTATCCGAACAATTTTCATGGGAAAAGAACGTCAGTCAGTTGCAACTTTTGTAGTGGCGTAACCAGGGGGCAGGGGACGACGGCCCCGCTCTCAAAAGTATCGCCCCCCCCCACCCCCTGCTGCCCCCGAATGAAATTTGAGAATACAATTTTTCACATTGACACACATACACCCCCCCTCCCAGTAGGTCCTTTTTTGGCATTTACCAAATAATGATAACACAAACCTAACAATTAATTTACACCTAATTACTCAAATTCCCCATGGTTTTTCCTTAGCATACTGTAGGCTATGGCTACCATCAGTACGGTAGCGTGCTTTCATATCTGGAACCAGATTGATGGAAGTGCTTTCAAAAATGAGATATCAAAATGAAGGATTTTTTTTTTTTAGATGCGGCAATATGCGAGGCATTTTTGGCTGAAAAATCCTTTGTGCGCTATACGCACCAACCGATGATGGCGCTCCCCGTAGATAGTGTTAACCTACTCTTAAACAATCTTGCCCCCTCCTGTCAATCTCTTTTCCCCCTCTCCAAATGAATAGTCTAGTTACGCCACTGAACTTTCGAGCCAAGATTTACGAAAATCCATCAATGAAAACGTTCATAATGGTTGAACAGAAATTTCGACTAGTTTGGGTTAGGCTACAAGCTTACGCTTCGCATTTTGCGTTGCTGGATATGGGCAGATGCACCAAATTCGGGACATTGACGATACATGCTGCCTACGCACACACCGCGCCTATCACTGCCCATCACCTAGCCTTGATACCACACAGGTGATGATGCAGACTGGAACGAGAATCCAGGGACCAAATTATGGTGCTGGCACCTGGCAAAAATCTGACCACAACACCGATGTATGGGTGACTTTTATGGCCCTAGCTTGGTGTGAGAGATTTAGGAAGGGCTAAATTTGCAAGTCTCAAACTTTTAGTGAGCCACCAAACTTGCGTTCGGTTAGTTGTCTCCCCCCCCCCCCCTCTTTTGCCCGTTCGTAGAAACGGCCCGGTTGACGTCATCCACTAAATGAGGGTACAGAAGGCGCGGCGACGCCACGTATTTGCGAGGTGTTCAGTGGGAGCATGCGCGCAGTTATACTATATATCTGTTCGTCACGCAGACCTAAACCGGATCCATGTTAGTATATATATATGGATAGAGATCACACAGCCACAGTAACAATGTGATTGAATGATCAACTTTTGAACAAAATCAGGAAACCAAAAACAAGTTTTCAAATTCCTTGGCACCGGGGAAAATATCAGCGTCAATTCACTCATATCAGGAAGCAATAGTGGCAACACCATTGTTACCAATTATTTGTAGTACAAGGAGTTATGTTGGTCCTTCCACATTTCATAACCAACAATACACGAAGATGGCATTGCCTTGTTGGGGCAAGACTGGGATATTCGTTGGGCCCAAATTGGACTGCCCAATGTGGCCGACTTATTATTTAGTATTTGTAGCAAAATAACTTGTTGGTCCTTCCACACATGCATGCAAAAATCGAAGTTTCATATCAACAATACACGAAGATAACATTGCCTTGTTGGGCCAAGTTGGTCCCAGACTGGGCCTACTTATTGGGCCCCAATTGGACTGCCCAATGTGGCCCACTTATTACCGGTATTTATTACTTTTAGCAAAATGACTTGTTAGTCCTTCCACATACACATGTAAAAACCGACATTTCATACCAACATTACATTACTATACTATTTTTATTATAATAAAGTCACCAAACAAGTAGTAATTGCATTTGAGCTGATGACTGCAGTGAATTCAAGATGTAATGGGAATTTTATTCAAAAAATTTCATCACAACAGTCAAATCAATAATTTGTTTGTCAAATTATTGATTTGACTGTTGTGATGAAATTTATTGAATAAAATTCATTATTAATATATATATATATATACCCTTCCCATTCTACCAATATCAGCAAGTTTGAACACAATCGAACATACAGTTGCCAAGAAGTTAGAAAAGAGTTTACTACAAGCCCCGCCCACTCATCAATATTCATTCAGATTGGCATCAAGGTAGGTTGAAATCATCACACATCTATTCAATATTATGATATGACATCAATCTAACTTGGCCCTATACTGAGATAGTGAGCTTACGTTATGAGTCACTATATGAGGAAAATGTTCATTGCCCCGGCCTCTTTATATGAATAATAATAAGATGGGACATCCATGTGTTTTTTAACTTACTCAAGCCAGCGACGACAGCGAAGGCCAAAGTCTGCATAGTTGCTGCCATCCCAGGCGGTGCCACGGCATTGCAGAAGGCGGTGACGTTCGGCCAGAGAATCCCGAAGCAGATTCCATGTAGTAGCTCCACAGGCAGGATCCACCATGGGTTGTGCAAGAAACTATAGCAGAGGAACCTTGCCGCGTAGGCTGCGATCACCAACATGAACGCATTCTCGTGACCAATCTTCCATATGATTTGTTTGCTATAATAGAGGAAGAGTAGCTCCGCTGCGCAGTTCGCTGCTGGACATAGCGACCGGAGAATGTGAGGTGACCCCAGCTCATCTAGGTAAAGGAACTTGAAGGTGTCGACCTGGCCGTATGAAAACCCAAAGGTACACATCACCAGGAAGAAGGCCACGATCCGAGGGTTCTTAAAGATCTGCCCGACGTTACGAAAGAATGTCTCGGGTGGTTTATGGGGCGCGAAGTTAATGTTCCACACGGGTATGAGGGTCAGGATTATGAAGATGAGGAAGATGAAATAGGCGGGACTGTACTCGTGGAGAATGAAGGGATTCTTGGCGTATGCGTCCATCAACGCCCCCGCTGACACGGAGAATATCATGCCGCCCAAACTACCCCAGAGGCGCTGTCTACCGTAGCTGGACCCGTGGTGCTTTGTCATCTCCTCTGTGTTGGCGTCCAATAGCGGCGTCACGCCCGCGTTGAACATCTGCCCTGTCGCGATTAGGATCAAGGAGATTGCGAAGGTCAGGCGGGTGTTCTTCCAGTGATCCACGGGCTCTCCATTGTCGTCAAGGATGGGTGTGGACTCGTTGTATTGTCCCGAACCAGGGATGAATATCGTACTGAAGTAGGTGCCACCGACCCCACACACATTGAAGAGTACCAACTTCTGATGAATACTGAACTTATCGGCGATGGACCCCCACACTGGACTGACAAAGAAATCGAGGAACGGCTCGGCTCCTCGGATTAACCCGATCTGACTCGGGCTCAGACCGAGATATTTAAGGTAGACGGGTATCACAGGAAAGAGAGTGACCAGACCTGTAGAGAGAATACAGAGAACGTAAAGATGAAAGAATGAATCACTAGATTCCACTAAATGCACTTGATTCCAGCTTCAAACTTCATCGTTTAGTCTGAGTGCATCTCACACGTACACAACACACATACATACACCCATACCTGTACACCCACACGGTATTAGTCCGAGTGCACACACGTTCACAAAGACACCCTTCAATTGACTACCCTCACGAGAAAAAAACATGAACATCCATAAGAACAACCATGTGAACATAGAACATCCTCTAAGATTATTACAAAGTAGGCTAGAACGCGTTTATTCAGAGTATACAAAATAAATGACATCACAAAATTGTATTGTCAGATAAATATAAAATATATAAATAAAATATATATTATTAAATTCAAATATCAACATGCAGGTCAACTACTAATATGCTTTTACAATAGGACTTTAGAAAAAGGAACCCCGAGAATTAAATTTCACATGGTGTAGAGAATTTTTCTGCATCATTACTGAAACCCCAAGTGATTACCTCCAACCATTCTCGGGTTATGTAATTTTAAGCATTGATCAAATTAGCGGAAATCACATAGAAGTATCAATTCTGTGATATCGTGTGAGGACATTGTTTCCAGGAGATTGTGTTTGTCTTTATAATTGAATTCCTGGTGTTTTTCTTCTTGAATTCTCTATCTAAACAATCAACATCCTTTTTTTTATCAAGCACCTTGTCATATCCTTTCAAAATCAGTGATCCGTAAAGCAAGTAAATTATAATGAATAACAAAGATTTACAGCATTAGTCCATGTATGCTATGCCATCACAAATGTTGCCGGATACTTAATAACAACTGAAGGATAACTGGAAAACAATAAGCCTTAACTAAAAAAACAGTGAAGCTATCGAGATGGGTTTTTCAACATTGAATGTAGTTTTTGTCTTGTTAACTAACTATCAGATTTTTTTATTTTGGGTTCCATTCCCCATTAGTTTTCATCTAATAATACCGTAATGATGAGACATTGATGTAATTTCATTTTGGATTCAGTCTGAACTAATGCATAGGGCAACTAAATTAGTGCCTGGAATATATTAGGGGATATATGTCTGATGAGGAGATGATTAAAGAATTGAACTTATTTTCGATACCACGTCGCTAGTATCGGGACAAGTATCCCACTGGATCGATTACTACTGCACATCCTCTCTTTACGAGATCAGCAAGATCTGCCACAAGAGAACATTACATGTATGATACTTTGCGTCAAAGATTTTTTACACCGCGTTCTATTGACCATAGTATTCATCTCCTGAACTATATAGGCAGGTGTACGCTTTCCATGCTTGATGTTTTTTGGAAAGACAAACCTGGCTTACAAACCCTTTTATATCTGTTTGGTGAGAGAAATTTGGTTTATTCGGAATTTTGAGCGATGAAATGACCATTGGCCAACAGCATCAAAGCTGATGTGATACATACCTCCGATGTAGCAGAGATAAGTCACTTTCACAGGTAGGAATGCTCGGTTTATTCGTGGTGGACATACCGGTGTAACTTCTGAATCGGTGCTACCGCCATCTATTGGAAGAACAAAGGTGTGATAAACACTGGTGGTGCGAGGGCTCAAAGGCAACGTATGTTCTATGTTTAGATAGTTTAAAGAAACACAGAAGAAAAACAAGGCTAGGGGTGCAACAATGGTATTTCTTACAGAAAATAATTGCAAAACACAGCATCGTGTATAAATAAATAAAGCAAAGTAAAATAATATAAACCGGTTTCTCGTCCACGTGAGTCTGTTGGCGACGTCTCTGAGTCCTGTTTCCTTATACTATTGCCATTGAAACCCCCTCCCCCCAAAAAACGTTGAAAAACCACAAGTCAACACATTTTTCCACTTAAAAAATTGTAAAGTGCAAACATTCAATGAAAACTCTCAGTGAATTTTGTATTATGAAACTCCTCTCAATGTTCACTTCTATACATGTGGACAACACCTGGTTGCCGATTTTTATCCATGTTCAAAAAATAGCAAAATGTAGCAAATTAGTGAACTTTAAGACCCTCCCTCAGTCCTTTTCACCGAAAATACGGACGGCAAGAAAATACAGGTCCAACTCCAACAGTCAAATTCTTAGCGTTCAAGGAAGACTATATAGGCATTATAAATACTTGTGAAGCGTATATGTTCTAATCAGTGGCGGATCCAGG
>JAODUJ010249628.1:0-15750 GCA_027564615.1 Psolus chitonoides
TATTTTATGCAAAATTTTAAAGTTTGTCGGATTTTAATGAAACTTTGTACAGATGTTCGACAGATAAAAATCTCCGACGAGTTCGAAAGTGGGCGTCGCCGCACCGCTCTGGTGGCGGCCATCTTGGAATTTTTCTATCAAAGCGAAAATCCACTGTTGCTTAACCAGGCGAGACTACGCCCGCGGATCGCATTATTTATCATTCTGTTCTGAATTCATGGAAAAAACCAATGGCAGGGATAAAAAATTCCAATCTGAATAAAATGTCTCACTGAGCACAACATTTAGGCCTATTTTGTGGTTCTTAGCTCTGCGGATAAGGTCTGACATGGTGAACTTTTGTTTATTGAATCACCTAGTATCAACTTTTTGTAGTGAAACTTGCTGAGGTAGTCTAGATAAAGAGCATTTGGTTGATGTGATGCCATTAGTGTATCTCCAACAAGGGTTGAAATAAGGATATAAACACCAGGGGCTATTTTTCCATATTATTCAAGGGAGAACCAGGGGCCAGATCAGATCACCCAGGGGCAGTTTGTCATTTTCAGTAGTTGGTTAATGGGAACATTTTCATCATGGCAGGGGTTATTTTTCCCAAAAAGTAGCCCCTGGTCCACAGAGATTCAGTCGGAACCAGGGGCTATTTTGGCTGTTCGTTGGGCAAAAGGCCCCTGGGTGCCCGCTTATTTCAAGCCCTGATTAGTGTTACTAAAGATTTTCAAGGGGCGTCACGAAACCCCCTCACTTAATTTAGGGGTGTTGGGGTTTTCGGACACCCAAGCTGTAAAAGGTGATAAATTCCAAAATAAATTACTGATTCCTCTGGAAACTTACAAAAATGTTTGTTCCCATCATATCCAGAGTAACATGGCTCTGAACTCTATCAAAACGTGGATTTCCATGAAATATTAAGGATTTAGGCTTAGCAGTCACTACACACACATTGTCAAATTTTGTGACTACCTTGTTCACAAACATAATCACCTTCAATACTTCAACCTCATGAGGAAAATTCAAACCATGATCAATAAAGAAGAAACATTTTGAGTTTGTCTAGCAACAAGTTGATGAAACAAAATATCAATATGGTAACATTTTTTAAGAAGTAGGTAATGTCACTTTGAGGCAAGGTGTCCAAAAAACCCCTCAGGGGCGTCCGCAAACCACCTCAGGGTGTCCGAAAACCACACCACACAAGCAGTAACTTTCAAGGTGAAAATATCAAGGTTTTTGATTAAATTTCTCATCAAAAATCATAGTGTATCATTGAAAAACATAATTTTCTGTCAGAATTCATCAAATTTGAAGGGCAGTTGTTCCAAGTTAAATGTTGTCTTTTAATTTGTTGTCTTTTAAAAGTTTTGTGTCCGAAAACCCCATCACTTACCCTAGGCTGTATTGAGAAGCATGTTAATTCCCTTTGTAGGTCTAATTTCCTCCTCATTCATTTGCTTTTGATTCCACAGATGCCAATTTAAATTTGGCTATTACACAGCCTATTCCATATAATAGTGCAAGAAATCTATTGTTGATGAGGAGAAAATGCTACATCCAAGCTGACAGGTGAGCCACAGTATTGAGAATGCCATTTAATGGGTGGAGGTAGTCAGTGAATCACTACATGGAGACCATTGTCTTCCTCAAAAATTTTAAAATGCATCTTCAAAATGACCTACCTACTTGATTTCTCAAAAATTTTGGTGTCACCTTTTTTCTTCAGTCCAATATAGACTTTGATGGTATTCGTTGTTTTCTTAACCTTGGAAGTTGGATTTCCCCAGTGGAAAAACTATCATAAGTGTAGAATCTTCAACCCATTGTGCTGTGCTCCCATTTATTTCTCTTGTTGTTCAAATTTTTGCACATTCCAACAACTGTCTTATCTTTGAGGGTTAATAGTCCATCAGTGTGTCAAATTCAAAGTCATTTTGGTTTTAGTAGAGGAATGTGGTGTTCAAATCAGAAATGGTATTTCCATAACACATTTTATCACCCCTCTGGCTAATGCACAGTTTGGGTGGGACAATTAAGGTGCAGTACATTGACACACGTACCTACAGTCACTTTAGTACGTGTTCCCATATGACCCCGCAAGAAGGATCTGATCCTCCGAGGGGGATCGAAAGGAGGGTCATGCTCTAATGTGGACGCAAACCCGAGATTCAACCCCTCTTTTCCATCCCCCTCTCGGGGTGGTTCATTCTCCAGTCAACCCTCCGTCGATCCCCCTCGGAGGGTCGAAATTGTAATGTGGACGCGGTTCAGGATCAGCGATGACCGGGGATCTCCGGTTGATATTATGTGGCTTCCGCTCTAAGCGCAGGAAATGATGTTGATATTAAATTCATCACCGGCACGGCGCGTAGGCTGTGTACTGGACTGTATATTGTGACTACGTCAGCGATGTGACCTTCCGACGCCTGCGCGGCACAGCGCTTCGAGGCTACTGAGATGGTGATCCTCGGATGATCCTTCTCGCGTGCTCATATGGGGATGCGTCACGTTCTTGGAGTATGACCCACCTTCGATCCCCCTCGTCCAGTTGCGAGGTCTGATCTATCTTGCGGGGTCTAATGGGGACATGTGCTCAGTTTACTCACAATTCCTGGACCTTAAAGGGAGGCCAGACTGAAAATAACATGAACAGCTGTCACTTGTGCTTTGAACTTTGATTGACCCTATCCAGGGTAACACATAACCATAGAAGCATCCAATATGAAAGATTGCACTGTCCTATCACCTGACCTCTTGAACCTCCCTACAGTCAATGTCACTCAAACTCTGTGAATGCATACCAGGGTTGCCAACTTTTTTACCCATTTGCACCAGTCTTGCCTGGCTTTAAGATTGATTTTGTTCATTTTAAACAAACCAAATGAAATGATACACCCCTGAGTCACTAAGTATGCATTCCCATATGACCCCGCAAGAAGGGTCTGATCCTCCGAGGGGGATCGAAAGGAGGGTCATGGTCTAATGAGGACGCAAATCTCGGGGTCTGATCCCGAGATTCAACCCCTCTTTTCGATCCCCCTCTCGGGGTGGTTCATTCCCCAGTCAACCCTCCGTCGATCTCCCTCGGAGGGTCGAAATTGTAATGTGGACGCGGTTCAGGATCAGCGGTGACCGGGGATCTCCGGTTTATATTACGTGGCTTTCCGCCCTAGGCGCGGGAAATGATGTTGATATCAAATTCATCGCCGGCGCGCAGGGCTGCAATTACTTTTTTACTTTCGACCTTATTTGTGACAATTTTCAGGGGCTCCTCAACCCTGTGCACACAATTTTTCAGAATTTTGGGGGCTCTTTTGGAGATTTCGAGGGCAAAATCGCCCTCAGCCCCCGTGTATTTGCACCCCTGCCGGCGCGGCGCGTAGGCTATGTACTGGACTGTATATTTGACTATGTCAGCGATGTGACCTTTCGATGCCTACGTGGTGCAGCGCTCCGAGGCTACTGAGACGGTGATCCTCATATGGGGATGCATCGCGCTCTTGGAGTATGACCCACCTTCGATCCCTGTCGGCTACTTGGGAGGTCTGATCCTCCTTGCTGGATCTAATGGGGACATGGCCTAAATGTGAATGACAATTTGAGTAAGGTGGCACACACCTGAGACACTTTTTATGTGACGCCTCCGGGTATTGGGGTGCGTCATTACAATTGATGTACATTTATAACTAAAAGACTTGGGTGGGACCTGTATTCCACACCATTCATCAACTTTTGCCTAAAAGTTGGACTCTCTAAGCTTCGAGTGCAGACCTGCCTGCATGTGTCTTCCGGTGCATGAACCCAGTTCACCCTATGACTCCTAATCATTGACACAGTTGCTGAGCTCTCATTTTTAGCTGTTCTTTCTACCTACCTACCTACCTACCTTCCTACCCACCCACCTACCTACCTACCTTCTACAATTTCTGATGCACATTGTTGATGTTCTGTCATGATGATACTCCAATAGCAGTGCCTTCAGGGTGTTCAGGAATTTTTGGTTCAAGGTCCCGCTTGGGCTCTAGGGCCCATTTCATGAAATTTCACACAATGGTACTTGAAATCAGGCTCCGACAAATTTATTATTTTTACTTGCCCAATCGGGCACAGCTGGGTCAATTTCTGCTTGCCCGAATTTGCCCAGAAATTACCACAAAATTGTGCATGACAAAAACTATTATGCACTAGCCTATGGCACCCATCTACAGCTTTATGTAGGTACGTGTGGTCGTCCCATAACAAACAAAATACATACACTGAGAACATTAGGCACTGCCCGCATGTGCCTTGATGCAATCCAGTTGAAACCAATTTGGCTATTGAATTGTCATATTTATGCTCATTTGCAGCATGCTGATGGTAGGGAATTTTAGTAGCGATTATGATGATTCCTGTGGTAAGGAGTTAAGGAAATGTGTAAATGGTGTGGTGTGAGTAATAAAAATAATATAAAGGCATTGAAATTGGACCCTTCATATTACTGAGCAGTTGCCCGATCGGACAGTAAGTCCTATGTTTCAGCTAGCCCGAAAAATAATCTGGTTGCCCCGGGCTATCGGACAGGGGATTTGTGTTGGATGACAGAGATCCGGTATGTAAAGGGTAAAGTATTTTTCAACTTCAGGTAACTAGCATGTTGCTGATCAATGGTGGTTTTATATGGACCATCATAGGGCTTGATTGCATGACTGTACAAAACCAATTTAGATGAGTGTAACTTTTAAATATAGGTCTACACTATAGCGACTTATTTTACACCCCCATTCAGAAATCGAACACTCCAGTTAGTGCAGTCCAGTTGTCGAAAGTGCCTGACTACTGTATAGCAGTTGCAAGATTGGGTTTCCTGCTGCAGGCTCATTGGACATCCATATGATAAGAGACCCTCTTTTTGCAAGCTTATGCGTGCATTCACATGCAATATATGGGGATGTCCCATACATAACACTATTGTCCCATACATAACACATTTTTGTTCCCTAATTAACAGTCAGTCGTATCATCTCTTTTATTCCTTTTATGGTATTTACCTTCCCAAATTAATTAATTAGAACTTCCCAAAAGAGTACTGCAATAACTTTAAGAAGTTCGGAAAAAACACGAAAAGATGTCCTAAATTTGTTACGTATGGGACATTTGATGATACAACATTACCTAATTTGCATAATTAATTACGTAATGCCTAAATCTTTATACTAAGTCAACTGCATGATGAACTTCTTAAGTCCACATATAGGCCTAAATCAAATATTACTTGCATTCCTTTTACCAAATATGATTTTCTTCCAATTGTCCCATACGTAAAGCTATATTTTACGTTTATGTAAATGAAGCCAATAAAATTTGCATAAAATTGCATGAAACTATTTTTCTGTCATGGATTATGAATTAGCTTCATCTCACTAGCTGCAAAATGATACCAAACCAATATTAGGCAAAGTTTGAATTTGTGCTTCTGAGGGGACCTTATCTTGGACTTGCCCAGAATTGAAATTTCAAACAAGCAAGAACTGCAAGGTAGAAACTTGAATGCATGCTATTGGGTATGTAACTTTTGTAACATCAGACTGTATGTTGTTGTGAACTTGTAAGAAAAAAGTGGTGGACATGCTGCTTACCATCACTCCCACCTGCAATGAATCACATTGTAATTTGCAGGAGAAGCATTTTGCATAATTTCCCATGATGGGCCCTACGGCCCACGTTAGGCCTTGGGCCCAAAAATCCTGAATACCCCATATGGCAAACTACCCAAAGACCATTACATTCAACTTTAAAGACAAGAGCACCAATGAGGCAGTAGCTCCTACTGCTTGTACCCTCAAGTTTTTGGACAATCAGTTCATGATCATCCAATCTATATTGTGGAAGAAGTAGTAGCCTGGCCAAAATTTACCCCAAATGATCTTTAAGCTCAAACAATTCCTGAACATGCCATGCAATATGTACAGATAGTCGGTTATAATAGGCCTACTGACTACCTTTATGATCATTCAATCTACACTGAGGGAGGAGTAGACGTTTTACCATTCAGATATAGGGGTCAAACATTCCTAAACACCCAGAAGGTATGGCTATTGGAACTTCATATGACAGAAAGTCAGCATTGTGCACCAAAATCTGTACGAGGAAAAGCATTTTGCATGATTTCACATGACGGGCCCTAGGGCCCACATTGAACCCTGGACCCAAAATTCCTGAACACCTCAAAGGTATAGCTATTGAAACATCATCATAAACATCAGCACTGTGCACCAAAATATGTACGGGGAGAAGCATTTTGCATGATTGTACTCACATGATGGGCCGTAGGGCCCACATTGGGTCATGGGCCCAAATTCCTGAACACCCTGAAAGTACGGCTATTGGAACATCAATGTAAATTAACATTAGAACTGTGCATCAAAATCTATGAGGAGAAGCATTTTGCATGATTTCACATTATGGGCCCAAGGGTCCGCATCGGGCCTTGGGACCAAACATACCAAACAGCCCACTGTCCTGCTATCCAGGACCATTACATGCAACTTGGAAGAAAATCAATTGAAGGTTGTAAGAGGAGATGCATTTCAAGCACAATTATATTAAATTTCATAAAATGGGCCCTAGGGGCCCTAGTGGGACCTTGGACCAAATATTCATGAACACAAGAAGGCACGACAATTAAAGTATCATCATGACCAAACAACAACACTGTGCATCAAAATGTGTAGGAAGAGAAGTGTTTTGCAGGAGTTCACATAATGGGCCCCATGGCCCATAATGGACCCTGGGCCCAAAATTCCTGAACACCCCAGATGTCCCTACACCTAGTCAACATTGTGATGTTTCATGTACATTGGCCAACAACTGTAGAGTAATACAATTTGACCAATTGTGAACGGAATGATAGAGTGAGTGAGTGATAGTAGAATGCAGGATGGCAATAGCTCGTACTGCTTGCAGTATGAGCTAAAAATCAATTGAGATGAATTTCAAGCAGCATTGTGTGTACAGTATTTGACAAATGGACCCTAGCTCCCACATGGGGTCCTGGACCCAAAATTCCTGAACACCCTGAAGGTACAGCTATTGGAACATCATCATGAATGAATTTCAGCAATGTGCACCAAAATCTGTATGAGAAGCATTTTGCATAATTCCACATGAAGGGCCCTAGGGCCCAAAGTGGGTCCTCAACCCAAAATTCCTGAACACCCCAAAGGTAGGGCTATTGGAACATCAGCACTGTATACCAAAAATCTGTATGAAGAAAAGCATTTTGCATGACTTCACATGATGGCCCCTAAGGGCCCACAATGAACCTGAACCCAAAAGTTCTCAAACACCCCGAAGGTACAGCAGACTATTGAAACATCATCATGACTGAACATCAGCACACACCAAAATCTGTACGAGAAGCATTTTGCATGATTTTACATGATGGGGGCTCGCCTTGGGCCAAAAATTCCCAAACACCACCAATGGCACACCACTCAACGACTACAACATTCAAATTTGAAGACAAGAGTGCCAATGGCACAGTAGCTCACATCAGTAGGCCTATACTATGTCAATGGGCCTGATTGTAACTGGGGAACAAATTGTTGCAAAATGGTCAACACTTAGATGACCTTTGACCCCAATTCTGAGCACCTCAGATGTACTAATGGCCATTTTGAGCACCACCCTGTGACATTCCATAACATGGACCCTTGGGCCTACATGGGACCTTGGAATGAAAAAATTGTGAAGACCTCAACGGAACAGCTATCCAAATATTATGGAACACTCAATTGGAGCATGTGAGAGGAGATGCATTCAAGCACTATTGTGTGTAATTTCATAAAATAGACCCTAAGTGGGACCTTGTACCAGAAATTCCTGAACACCCCAAAGGTACAGCTATTGGAACATCATCATCTATGTCTCTCTATGTTCCGACAACCCTATGTTCCGACAACCCTATGTTCCGACAAAAAGTGTACTTTGACGTCGTCAAATGTACGGCGCCAAAGTACACATTTTGTCGGCGCCAAAGTACACTTTTTTCGGCGCCAAAGTACCTTTTTGTCGGCGCCAAAGTACATTTTTGTCGGCGCCAAAGTACATTTTTGTCGGCGCCAAAGTACACTTTTTTCGGCGCCAAAGTACACTTTTGTCATTGTCGGAACATAGAGACGTCGGAACATAGGGCTGTCGGAACACAGAGACGTCGGAACACAGAGACGTCGGAACGTCGGGTTGTCGGAACATAGAGACGTCGGGACATAGAGATGTCGGAACATAGGGATGTCCCCACATTGACCTGTAGGTAAAGCACAATGCCCATGGTACCTGCATTGCATCTTGACGTTGATATACCCTCCGCAGAGGGCTAGTCTTTTATCTGACTTGGTAGGTGAAGGGTTAAATACATGATAATGGTCGTAAATATTTCTGAAATATTGTGTTCTTGACAAACTGTGAACATGTCTGAGTGAATGCAACTGAATTCATTAAAAATTACTAAACTCTGACCAAACAACCATAAAGATGGTATTCCACACACTAAGTCAATGGGGACAAAATGTATCATACGTAACATGTCCTATCGATTTTAATTAGAACCTGCAATTAGAGCATTTTGTCAAATTATATGAAATTCACCTCAGATAAACTTGATTATTGTGACATTCATCACACAGGGTATCACATCATATACTTTCAGAGAATTTTTAACTTGAAAAAAATGTTTTGAAAAATCCCACTTTCTCTGGTCCCATATGTAACGGCACATATTTTCACCTCTAAACTTGTAAGGTCAAGGTCATTGTCCACTATCTTGGAATGATTATTCTCCTCATGGGTATTAATCAGTATCACCATGGTAATGTTCAATGTAGACAAAGTTCCTTAACACTATTTTTCAGGCAATGAAAGCCTCTGAAATGTCCCATACATAACGCATGGATTACCTTGGACTTGCCCTTCCGACACCCCTATGTTCCGACATCTCTATGTTCCGACGACCCTATATTCCGACATCCCCATGTTCCGACTAGGGATGTGTCGACATATCAATATATCGATATGTCGCGACATGAACCCAATTGTCACGACATCGACATTGGCATAACAATGTCGCGATCTGATGTCACGAAAAAAGTACATGAATTTTTCCAGTTTTAATGCATGCTAAAGTACAAATTATGGTGCTTTATCGATCACTGAACTATAACCTAAACGTTCATAACAAAATCATGGACCAAACCAGGCAACATACATATTCAAAATTTGGCACTAGTGTAGGCTACTGTAAAATTCAGACATTCAATGCGAAATGTATGTAGACTCAAATGGTTCCTCGCGAACTTGACATTATCGATTATCGCGACATTGAGGTGCCGATATTTGGTGACATATCGACATTTGGAAATCGCAATGTTAATTGACACATCCCTAGTTCCGACGTCCCTATATTCCAACGTCTAGACGTTGGAATATAGGGACGTCGGAACTAGGGATGTGTCAATTAACATTGCCTTACAAAAAAAAAACCATCAATTCCATGGGAAATTCTGTGGGAAATTCCATGGGAATTGGGCATTTTCCTTAAGGATTTTGGCCCACTTTTATGGGAAATCACCTATTTTCCTTAGGAAATGTTAGTATTTTGATGGGATTTTGATGGGACTCGGGAAAAATTGATGGGATTTGTATGGGAAATTTATGGGAAATCGTGCTTCCTTAAGGATTTTGGCCCACTTTAATGGGAAATTTATGGGAAATGCCCAAATCCTGTGGAATTTCCCATGGTTTTTTTTTGTAAGGGATATGTTCTGACAACGGCCATGCTGTACGCAGAAACGACCACGAGTCCCCCAAAAACGGCCACGAGTCACCTGATGAAAACGACCACGAGTCACCCATGTACAGCCACGGGTTACCTGAATTCGACCACGAGTCAGAGCAACAAGAAAACAGAGGCAAGGAACCACACTACGTCGTTGTGGTCTTATTATAATGTTGGTCTTTCGCACCCGCTTCCAGGTGACTCGTGGTCGCGTTTGCGTCACTCGTGGACGTGTTGCAGGGCCGGGGTGCACCGCAGTGTCGGAACAGACATGTCGGAATATCTATGTCGGAACATAGGGATGTTGGAATATAGAGATGTCGGAATATAGAGACGTATCCGCGTACCTCATGGTAGTTTTTTTTTAACATCGTGTACATCATGGTCATTTTTGTGTACATCATCGTTGTTTTTAACATACATCATAGTGGTTGCGTACATCAAGGTCGCTTTTAGGTGACTCGTGATTGTCGGAACATAGGGTTGTCAGACATAGGGATGTCGGAACATAGGATTGAACGAAAATGGCACCTACCCCATTGGACTACCCCTACCTTTTCAGAAACCTCCCAAAGTCATTGTGTGCTACATCTTTCAATTAAATTAGATGCATGGTGTCAATCAGTGGCGGCAGAACCGGGGAGAGGGGGGGGGGGCTCAGCCTCCCCCAATATTAGAAGATGCTCCCATAGACTTTTACATTTTCACACAGTAAATTTTGTTGTTGGACTGCTTCAGCCCCCCCCTAGTAATTTTGGTGTTCCACCGCTACTGGTGTCAATTGAAGGAATTTGCTGTAAGTAACATTGCAAGTTAATTAAAAAAATAAATGACAAATGGCGGCGGAATGGAAAAAAATATTGGGGGGGGGGTGAAGGGCAGCAACCAACTGAAATTACTGTGTGAAAAGGTAAAAGTGTATGGGAGCATCACCCAACCCCCCTCCCCCCTGGTTCTGCCGCCCCTGCCGGAATCATTAGCCCAATAGGCCCACCACTGGGAGCTGGGAGCCTGTTTGAGGGTGAGGGTCTGCGGGGAAAGGAAGGGAACCATGCACTGACGATGATCCCCTTGGTTCAGTGAATATAATTGAGACGGCTTGTGAGCTATAGATAGCTTAATGGGCCTTTGAGTGACTACACTCACCAGTATTAGAGTGAACTCTGCAGTTTACCTTTCACCCAGTCTCTGAGGGATAATTTCCCCTTCAGTAGGCCTACAGTCTGTTGCATTGGCTAGCTGCTTTGGGGATTGGGGTATTGCAGTAGGCTGTATATCTTTCCTATCTGTACTCTACAGGCACTACAAGGATTGTAAGGTCAGAGAGGTTATCCACAAAAATGTGTTTAGACAGGGAAAAGGGTTAGAGGTTGGTATTTTGATGATATGATTCACTGGAAGATATAGGATGGTATCAGCCTATAGTGAAATTAGAAAATCTAATAAGTAGTGCTGGAGAGTTGGCCTATTGTACAACTACATAATATAGGCCTACAGTGTTGTATTTCCATGGCCTAATGGAGTTGAGGAAGTGTGAAGTTAATTATTTAGCATGGTTTAACATGTATGAAATCATAGGAGAATATCAACCAGACAGTGCAAAACCAGGAATGAGGGTTACCGAGATTTACCGAGGTTTACCGAGCATCCTGGTGAATGGGCCCTGTCATAGAAACTCTGGGAGTAATGCACTTAATTGTCAATTGTATGATGCACCTGCTCCCCCCCCCCCCCCCCCCCCCCCGCAAGGTGCTTCATTTAAGGTGAGTCAACAATTCATGTACGTTGACACACCCCATAATCACTCAGTTGACTTACAATTCCTGTCAATTGACCCATCTTAAAATCCTCTTTGTCCATTAGTCTACATGATAAACCAAGGAAAATGATGCACCCCTGGAGTCACTTGAAGTACAATACAACTTGGGTAAAGTGACATACCTTTTCATCTGACACTGACTCAACCTTGACGCACCCTGCAGGTGGTGTGTCATACAATTGACATAGCTGGGCAAGTTGGGTTATATTGGTAGGGGGCAATATTTAGTTCTTTGGAAATAATTATGATGGCCAATCTCTCTTGCTGAGGTTGCACCAAATTGCTTTCCTTGACAACAAGGTGGTGCGCTAATACTGCATCACCGCCATAGGCGTACGAGGCGGGGGGGCAGGGGGGCAGACTGCCCTCCCAAATTTTTTGGAGATCGAAAATTCGGGCAAAAAACGACAAAAAATCGGGCAAAAATAGGTAAAAATCGGGCAGAGATAATGCAAAAGTGAAAAGATTGCCCAAATTTTCTACTGAGTGCCCAAATTTTTGATCAAATGCCCGAAAAAGTGCAAAATGTTTCGCGCGCTTTGCGCGCGGCCATTGATTTGAGTTCTGACAACTTTTTGAGATTCGGGCAAATTTTTTTTCTGCCCCCCCCCAAATTGGAGGTGTCCCGTACGCCTATGATCACCGCCTGCTTTTAATGCACACCACCAACAAAGCAAAGTGAACCGAGCAATTGGTACCTCCATTGAAAACCATAGCCAAAAACTGCGAGTGAAGTAAAGCAAAGCGTTACAAGCAGTTTGCTAGTGTCCTGCTCGGTTAATGTTGATCTTTTTAATTTGCTTGAGTGAATGACATTGATATTGTGGAACCTGCAGCTGTTTTCCAGTGGCCGGGGTGCAACCAGATAGGGTGGGCTTAGTGCCTCACCTCCCTTCCATTGATCATTTAAAAATTTCTCTCTGATATTTCCACAAGAAAAACAAACAATATAGAAAAAACAAAAGGTACTTTGATAAAAGAATGTAGTGATGTTTCTTATAAAATATATGTTTGCCAGGGGCAGGGCTCCTCCTGGGGCTGTTAATTTCCTCTGTGTGTTCAGACTCCCCAACGGCCGCCAGCCTCACTGAATGTCGAGGATTCTTGGGATATTTTCTGAAATTCTAGGTCCGTTGAACACCCCATATGCCAGCCTGAATCTCTCAACATCACCGACAACCTCTACTTTTCCCTTCCAAAGGGGACTGTACCCCACCCCCACCCCCTGGGTCTACCCCCTGTGACACGAAAAGCTCCACTCGCTCGCTGTTGGTTTGCTTGCAGTGTGAAACAACCAGCGTTTATAGTCTCCCAAGGATCTGGATGCTTTGCTATGCTCTGTGACAATAGGAAAGCACTTTTGGGCAAGGCCAAGCGGTAACAGAGGGACATTTGACTCCCACTGTAACATATCTTTCCAGCCTGCACAGTAGTATAAAAAGTTAGTGCAATAATTCTGGTTTGACCATACAGACATCCAGTAGCCATACTCAGAAATATAATTCAACTTCAGATAATTGGAATTATGAGTGACTAACAAGGGGGAAAACATTGCGGTAATGGAGGGACATCAAATTAGCATATAATTTGAGAAGTATTGGAAAAAATCCTTAATCCACGGTTCTTGATGAGACTGAATTACAATTTTTTAGGGTGACCCCAAGATTGGCAAGGGATTGTGCATATATGTGGCATATGTGAGGGCCACATGCAGGCGCGGCGGAACGAAAAAAATATTGGGGGAAGCTGAACTCACTATCTAAGCGAAGCGCCACCATAGGTTGGCGCGTAGCGTACGATAAAATTTTGGACTAAATAAGCCTCCTAGATCGCCGGAAATGACACTTCCCAGGCCTTGCAAAGTTGCAGATAAAGTCCCGTGTGGGGGTCCAGGTCTGAATCCCATGGTCAGACCAACCAATCAAAATAGAACACCTGAGCCGCGATTTTTTTTAAAGGGATAATCGCGTCAAATCTTCGGCAGAAGTGACATCACATGTCACGAAAAGAAGAAAGAACGAACAACCAACTGCACGCGAAGCGCGCGAAAAAGTTGTCGTTTTCAATACGCTTGAGGCTATAAATGGCACTAGACGGCGAATAACAATGGGCCAAATCCAAAATTGGTCAACCAAAAATCAGGAAAGTTGAGTTTATCAAATAGAAACAAATCATTAATGGTGCAATACATATCCCACTGAAGTTCTTGGTTTCTCCGATTTTTTGTACAATTTTTTTTAAAATAGGTCAAAATTTGCATATTCTACGCGCGAGGGACGGAATTGAATGAACTGACCTTACTCAAGATTGGGATGGGTTATTCTAATTTTTGTTTTTGTATCCTGATGTTAATGTCATAGGACATTCAATCACCAGAATAAAAGTTTTTATTGCATTCCTAAAATTTGGAAAATATAGGGAATTCTATTAAAAATCAGGTCATGATTCCGTCCCTCACATTTTTTTAAACAAAATACAAGTTTTCAGGTGAAAATTTTGCTGTGGTATCATGTATGTGTGAAACTCTATAAAGTATCAATGATTGATGACAGTAATACCATCTGAACCAGTTTTGAAGAAAAAAAAATCCAAGGGGGCGCTCTAAAAGAGCAAAGTTTTTGCGAGGGACGGAATTTGGTTGAGAGGGACGGAATTTGGGGCATTTTTGGTGCGAGGGACAGAATTTTTTTTTGCGAGGGACGGAATTTTTTTTCGCAATTTTGACCCGAAACCACTGAAATTGTTTGTAAACTAAGATACTCTCATCTTTAGGGTGAGGTGAAATTCCCAATTTTTGGTGGAATGTTTGGACATGGAAAAACTTTCCGTCCCTCGCATTCCGTCCCTCGCGCCTACATTTTTGGGAAAAATTGCATAAAAAAGCAAGTTAACAATAAGAATTTTTAAATGGCCTTTGATGAGAAATAGGAGGGGTACTGAACTAGTTATAAATATACAAAACAGAATTGAACTCTGGGTAATTTTGATAGAATCACCAAAAAATTCTGTGCAATTTGGACCCAATATTTTCCATTCCGTCCCTCGCGTCAGTGAATTTCTGTTGCCATAGCAACACGTTTCATTTTGACTATGTTCTAATTATTTTATATTGTTGTGAATTCATCTCTTGTTCGAATCAATTATTTAGGGATTTTGATTTTACAACGCTTGAGCTAGCACAGACAAAAATATGATCCAAATTCCGTCCCTCGCACATACGGAGGTTTTGGATTTGGCCCCAATGCAAGAAGGATACGCACTAAGCTATTACTCGCGATGGACAAAATGTTACCATGTCCGACCTTTCGGCTATAAACAGCACATTCGGCACGCATGACAACAGATGTAATGACAAAATAGACCTAATAACACAATAAACAAATAACCGTAAGCGCGCGGCAGCCCGAAATTTTTGGTTATCTTGTATGATCTTCGGTTTTGAGACGGCATATTGGGCACAAGTGACACCACGTAACAAGACACGGGAGAAACACTAGTTCCCGCGAAGTACGCGAAAACTTTAAATGTGGGAGGCTGCAGCACGTACGTGCCAGTGTGCCACAGTTGCCCGTGAGTTAATCCGCTGTTGACAAAGCCCCCTCTGAAAATGTACACTTTGAAAGAATGAAATGCGTTTAAACTGAAAAGTCAAAACTAAAGCCAATGCCCGGCTAACGACGAAGAGGCCTGGATCCACTTAAGATCCCTGTTGGGGCCTAACTGCCTCAGGAGTAACCATATTCTGTCTATAGTCTATTGGGGCACTTTACTTAGTTTGATTTAGTGCCAGCGGCATGGGCTAGAATCCCACTCATAAGCTCCTTGTGGTATTCAAAGATGGGATTCCAGGGGATAAGCCTGGGTAATTAAAGCATGAAGGAAAGTAATGGGGGTTGAAGGTGGTTACGCGATGTGAGTAATCCGAATGCTTAGAAGACGCTTAAATACAATAGATCACAACAAATATCATTATAATAGTACAGAGATACACTACGTTTGTGCGCAAAATGTTTTCTACATGGGCAAATATTATAGCCCCCTCACTTTTTTTCGTTGAGGGGGCTGAGCCCCCTCAAGCCCCCCCCCGGTTCCGCCGCCACTGGTCACATGGGGGTTGAGGAGG
>JAODUJ010249629.1:0-10315 GCA_027564615.1 Psolus chitonoides
AATGACTTTTTGGATATAATGACTTTTTGGGTATAATGACTTTGGGCATAATTGAGTGGCACAAACGGCGTGCCATATATGTAGGATTACAATGATTTGAATATGTATGTATGCAGTGGCGTATCCAGCATTTTGCGGAGGCGAATTCCATCTATTGTAGCATGGATACCGCATTCGAGGGAGAAGTATAAGCAAGGCAGTGCGGTGCTAGGCTGGCCCATTCGACCAAGCATACATAATATATTAGGTTCTTACGCAGGAGGGGGTATAATTCGGTGCGAAGCGCCAACCACGGGCCGAACGCTCAATCGGGAGGAAGGATTGGGAGGGAGTTTCCCCCTCCAAAAGGGCCCCGGCGGGATCCAGCGGCAGAACCTCGGTGGGGGTCCAGGAGGCAAAACCCCGGAACCCCTAGCGAGTCCAATCGCCATGGGCGTAGATCCGTGTTCAAAAGTAGGGGGAACGGGGCCTCACTGGCAAAAATTACTGTATAGAAATGGTACAGTCAATGGGAGTGTTTTCAACAAGTGGTGGAGGGGAGGGGGGGGGGAGACCCCCATATACCCCTGCGTGCGGGCATGTATAATGTAGTAACTCCAACTGTTCCTCCTGTATGGCAAGCATATTTGTACCAACTATATTCCCCAGGGTATGTCACGAAAACCGCAAGAGGGTGCAGCGTAAGTTATGTTCCTTGCAGTAGGCATATATGGTGGTTGGCTAAGTCAGGTTCTAAATCACGCGCGGTTAATTTGAAAGTAGTTCAAGAGTTGCCTCCATGCTCGTAATGTGCGTAATTGCATTATCCCAGTAGTTTATGTTTCTTGTCAATGGAAATGTGCTAATTGAAGCACTTAGGGAAGCAATCCCTTCCTAGCCTACACACTTTCATTGTATTCTATGGGTATTTTCTCATCCTCTGTGCACTGTATGAAGAGGCACCCCCCCCCCAACCTCCAAAAAACGCAAAACTTTCCGACCGACCGACTGACCAATTTTTTGTTCTCCCTAAACCATGCGGCATTTTCTGACGTGCCCTCTGCTGGAACAGCTCTGCAGAATATAATGAGAATGGTCAACGATGCGTTCAACTTTGGTTGAGCTACATATAACTTATTGCATATTGCATGCTATTGTTGTTTTGCGGACACGGTAAGAAGAAGTGTACTGTGTGTGACGTCATACTCCCTTTCTCATTCTGTGGACCTATCCTGACCTTAATTATCCCATTTGTGGGTTATTTTGTTTCTTTCTTCTGTTTATTCTGTATCAGCAAGTTCAAATACGAAATTCGTTGATAACAAAAAAAAAAGAACATATGATAGGCCTACCAAGTGTACAATAACGATTTAGTGGTATACAGGCATCTACAATGGACATTAAGGAGGTAGCAGTTAAACCAGTGTGAGTAAACTATAAATGAAGTGTAACACAATATCAATCCAAAAGCTACTTACAAAGTTACAAACAAAGACAATGTTTGAATAGAGGGGGTAAATCATAAAAGGAATAGGTGGCTACATAGGCATTAAAGTTTCGTACATATCTTTATAATAAATCCTTTGTTTCTTTTGATTGCCATTATTCACAGAGTCAATATATATTTATTATATACTTGTAATGCAAACTTGAACTTGTAAGAGAACTGTCTACAGTTAGTGAACATTTTTCATCTTACACTGCAAAATAAAATATTATAAATGGAGTATTAAAAATAATAAACATGATGGACATAATCTCCATACCCAAATAAAAATATCTTTCTTAGTAAAACATGCTTATGTATGCATAAGCATTTTTTACTCCATCTGTATGCAGGTATATGAGGATTCGAACAATCGACGATATTCATTTTAAGAAGCTGACAGTTTGTGGCAAGTAGGCTATACGGTTGTTTATACTTGAAAACTACTAATCAGTATTCTACATTTTTTTTCTTCTAAATGTTAACTGTATGCATGTTTCATGTTAAATAAGACACTCTGTCAAGGTACCGATACAGAAGAGAGCTTTGGTTAATGATTTTATGCATGCTGAAAAATAACACAAAATAACAAAATAGTATATGGTAAGACCCGCCGCATCCCAAAAAACGAACGAAAAACATGTTTTTTTACTTGGCCTAATCGCCACTCGTGTCAGAACCGTCTCCATAATATTGGGATGGCATTTACGAGACCCCAATATAAAATGACGTATTTATTATTCAAATCATATTCATATTTCAATTGATTAAAATGAAGCGGACGACCATAGCCTATAGAATAGGTCTTTGACCCTGACAGTAGGCTACCTTTCGTATGAAAATTATTTTGGTAATAATTCATTTTGTATATTGCTGTTATTACTGATAATTTGATTGCTGAAATTATTAGTAGGGACGCTAAAACCTGCTTCGAACCAAGAAGTACAGACATTACGACTAAATACATTTATGATGTTCACAACATCGTCACCCTTAAAATTACACTTCAACAAAATGACTTCCCATAGTTCTAAAGATGGTAATAAATGAACTATTTTTCAGAACCCACTGAAGCCAGTGGTAATAGTATTATTGTCTTGTCGTGTACTAAGCAAACACGAGCTGGTGTTTATCACTGCACAGGGGACAACACGCAACATGCACATGCACACAGAGATGGAGACGAAGTTGGGCTATCTCCACCATCATAACCGGGAAAAATGTTGAAAACAGGAAGCTCCTCACAGGAAGAAAAGTCTGCCAACTCGCGAGAAAATTTCAGCCGTTGAATAAAATGCAAGTATACAATATCGCCGGAAATTTGTCGGTTTGATGAACTTCCCTCCCAGGATATTTGCATTTCTGTGTCTACCATAACCAACACAAGATTAACATCTTAAGGCCATTTTGTTTGATAGGCTTCAAACTACAAGCATTCCAATCTGGAATCGTTTTAGTCTAAAAAGACCACCTAAAATAATAGGGCTATCTATTAACACTAACATGTCTATAACTAAAATCATTGCGGCTTCACGCTGGACCAATTCCGGTTTTGTTAATGCTTGGTATGGATCCCAAACTGAGGAGACACATTCCAAACAAGGACGAACTAAAGATTTATAAGCACTAGTAACATCAGAGTTATTTAAGATGTCTTCAATTCAGGCCTATATTCTTTACATTTTTACATACTATGTTATTTATGTGCGTTGTCCAAGAAAGATTACATGTAATGGTGAAACCAATATCCATTTCTTTGATCTTTAAGGCGAATATTATTAATTACATAGGCCTATTGGAACTGAACAACTTTCTTTTTATTTGTAATAACCATTGAATTGTAATATTGCATTTAGATGCATTTAGATCATGGGTTTCCAACCTCGGGGTCGCGACGCACTTCTTGTGGGGTCGCGGACTAAGTCTAAAAAATGTATAAATAATTGCTATGTCTTCATGAAAAGTAAGTGAATCTGTTATAGATTCTAGCTGACCGGGAATTTAGATTTAGTTTCCGTCCAATTTAATTTGAAATTCAGAGCCTGATCTCTGATATCCCCCACTATTTTGACCATGTAGGTAAAACAAATAGTTGTGAAAATAAGTAATGACAATTTCTGGCTCGCTACGCGCGCACCTATCTTCTGGCCAGGTTCGGAATGGCCTATCGGTTCACCGGCCCCGGACCGGTGCGCTTTTCGCCATGGCGCCTCCAGGCGTCTTTGAAAAAAATAAAAGAGGCAGAAGACGCTTAACTGCTCAATGCTCTACTGCAAGGCTCCCAATGTTCAGAAGGCGACCATTGGAGCACGATCACGGATGTACTTCATGAAGCGCCTGTGATCTGACTCTCTTCTCCACAACTACAAGGAATTCCATTTCCCGTAACGAACAAGCTAGTTCGGAGATACACTATTGGGCAATGCCATTTGTGTGCAATGTGTTATTCTCAACCTAAAGTTCAGATATTACAAACAACAAATTTCGCCTCGCCTCGCGCACAATATAATATTTTCCCGCTTGTCTTGAGATGTGGTGTCAAAATGTAGCCTACCTTTCGTTAACCTGAAGATCGATCAGTAAAGCGTTTCTTTTCTCGTCATGTGCTGTCACCTTTCGTGCGTCTAATCCCGAAAAATGTACATCATCAAAATTGAGGGCGCGCTTCGCGCGCGCTTGTCACTGTGTCTGTATTCTTACAATCGTGTCATCTGATGTTGTTTGTGCCGTATTTTATAACCCAACGTTTGGACCCGATAATCTAAAGATTTTTGTGCGCAGTGGTGTTTGTCTTCATTTGTCTTGTTATGTGATCACTTGTGCTGAATGTGCCATTTATACTGTTATACATAGGCCTAACCAAAAAATGTGCACATGTTCTACACTTTTCGCGCGCTTCGCGCTGTGATGCATTTATTCTTTGCATTGTTATGTAGTGTCACTTGTGCTGAGTGTTTCATTCCTATTTAACCCAAGGATTGGACATGTTAACGCAGGAATTTTCGCGCGATTCGCGCGCAGTGGTGTTTGCTCCTGGTGCCTTTTCAATGAATACTAGACCGGTAGAAATTCGCATCTCAGTCCGACCCTGCTTCTGGCTGTCATTCAGCCACGTTCGTAGCCGCGTACGTTTTCTCAGACGAGTCCGTAGGCTACATCGTGAGAGTCATCGCGCCGGGGTGTGAATGATAACAATGTATTGTGTGACTTTGTACTTTGAGGGGTCACGCTCTGATGCTAATTTCTGGAATGGGGTCGCCACCAGAAAAAGGTTGGGAACCACTGATTTAGATCAATCTGTCAAATCTCGCTCCATAATGAGCTGGAACCTGTGACTTGTGAAAGTGGCGGTTTGATACAAAATGCAGTCGACAGCAAACATTCTTATATTGGATTTGTAACCGTTGGCATATCATTTTTTAATATAAAGGGAGAAAAGCAATGGTCCAATAACTGTATCCTGTGGAACCCCTGATGAGACAACGCGGAGCGATGACTAATGAAACACACTGGGTGCGACTAATGAAACACACTGGGTGTGATAATCAAAAAAATACATTTTATTCATCTAGGTGGGAATTTTCCAGAAATACCTTCATGTAGATTATGATGTAGTCGTTTTTGCGGAATATTGCCAAAAGCGTTACTAAAATCTGTAATCACCAGATCAGTGTTAGCCTTGCAGTCCAGGGTTCTGGCTAGATAATTGGTGGTTATATCCAGCTGTGTTTCACATGAGTGAGGTGTTCTAAAGCTATGTTGAACATTGGTCATGAGCTGGTGGTGATCCATATAGTTCATATAATGATGATTGATAATGAGTTCCAATAACTTGTAGGGAATTGAGGTTAGTAAAACTGGTCTATAATTACCAGAGCAGTGTTGTGTTGATAGATTTCGGGTGAATGGTTGTAAAGATTGGTGCAATGGTAGCTGAGCCTATTCCAATAATATATGGTGAAATACCATCAGGACCAAATGATATATTTACATGGAGTTCGTCTAGAAGCTTTTTCACACTACGTTACAAGATAATCAAGTCTGATATGGAGTGATTTACAGCATGAGTAGATAGAGATGGCATTACATCCGTATTCTCTTTGGTTAATACATAACAAATACACTCATCGAGTTGTTTAGATTTCTCAATAGAAGAGGTGGCAGTTACATTGTCCTTAATCGAAGTTTTGATATTATACCGGTACTGTTATACTGGTAGTTACGCTTACACGAATAATGGCGTTATTACTGTTAAGACTATATAGCTTACTACAAATAATGTTAAATGGAGATATGTTATAATATAATGTTAAATGGATATATGTTATAATATAATGTTATATGGCGTTGCTCGGGTTTTTCTATCGTACGGTAAATGGGCATCAATCCATGGATATGAAAACCTGGATTATTCTAGAGGCGAAACTGTTAGTGTTTTACCGATTTGTGGCATTACCGTTGTCGTAACAATGTGAGTACACTTTCATTCTGTATTTAGAGCAATAATTTTGCCGTCATTATCTTTATCGTTGACTTAACCGATGACGACAATATGTGTGTGTGTGTGTGTGTGTGTGTGTGTGTGTGTGTGTGTGAATGTACCTTTAAACTTTTTGTCGAGTGAGTCATCAGTCATTTTTGATAATTAACGAGGATGTAATTCTACCATGACACCCTTTGAGGCTCGAAGCACCATTTCACTAACCAATCCCAGTTCATCGATGGTTTGAGATGACGTCATCTTTAACTTTCTCAAGACGGTGGCCATGATTATTTTCTGTTCCATGACAGCAAACTTTTGACCTGAAAGGAATAACAGACAACCGTTAGACCAATGGACTGATGGCCAATCGTTAGACGAGCATAGGACCGTTAGGAAGACATACGAATATTAGACGGAGTTGTTGAGAAAATGTTGATTGTGTAAGGGGGCAAAATCACGCTAGTTTCCATCTAATCAACTCAACACAAATGTACGAAAACTGAAGAAACATATCTTGATTATGGGTAATGAGAAGGGGATGTTGGGCCTACCCTTGTGCCCACCAATTTACTCAGTGTAAATGAAAATCCGGAACACTCGCGTGAAGTGCGAAAGAAATACATTGAATGCTTTTTGTATGGACGTCATTTCCATAAAACAGCCCCTGGCAGAAGTTGTGAAGAGAATGCCAATGAAAAATAATGTTATACACACTATTTCATTAATAACCAGCAACTCTGGAAGCTGAAGATTGAAAACATAGGCTGAGCTCGGGATCAAAACCCATGCTACGGTACCCGTACATCTACGAAAACATAAACACGTACCGGTACTATATATCTGGTATATGATACAGCAGTAAATAACATAAATGCGCGAAGCGCGCAAAATTTTCGCATTCTATATGTGTTACTCTGAGTGCCTCAATAGCTTTAATTTTCAAATAGTTTTCCTTTCACATAGGTTTCAAGTATAGCCAGCGAAGCGAGCGATTAATTCAACGGGGGAGCCGCCGATGATATTTTTTCTTTGAACATTTTCAGATATAAGGCTTTGATAATAATTTTCGATTTGTACAGCGACTATCGGGGAAATATTGGTTGTTGGTACCCATGTGCCACGCATCAGGAGCAAGTACGATACGACCAGAAAATTGCCATGACGGACTACTGAGGTTCAATTCTTCTTCTTCTTTGATAATACAATTTCGGGAGTGAAAGGGATAACAGTAACGTGGCCAGGGTATCGAGAAGGGGCAAAGGAAGAAATGTACCCATAAGCGTCAGGGGTGGCACCGCGGCGGGGTGACAGGGCGCTACTATCACCCTGTCTGGGAGGATGTCACAACTAAAACGAGTTTATGAAATTCGTAGCTCATTCCCCTGTACTTGCAGCCTCGGATTCTTTTCCTCGACTTTGAATAGTCGCGAAAGACACACTTTTGGAAATTTTATGGGTGAAACAAGGAATTAATAAACGACTGAGACGTTTCTGAAAAGTTAAATGATGTATTATGAACGATTCTTATCTTTGCAAGTAAATGATTTTGGTATTAATTTGGAATTCTTTTACAAACACAATCTTTACAAAAAGAGCACCAATGGTGCAGTAGCTCAACCCCCACTAAGTTATTGTTATTTCTACACACTTTATAAGCATGTTAGATAAATAGAAGCAAACATAATTGTAGGCTATATTGTCCAAATTTCAAAAGTGAAAGTTGGAAGACATAATTGCTATAAATGAAAGGTAACGTATCTGATAAATGATCAAGTTTACCTCCTGGAGGTCTGAGAGCTATATATTAGGGGCCAACACATTTTGGGGCCAAGAAACATCTTAGGGCCAGAAAATTCATAGAGTCCAAAAATAATTAGGGCCCAACAAATTTTAGGGCCCAACAAATTTTAGGGCCAAATTTAGTTTAGGGCCAAAACATTTTTAGGGCAAATCTGTAGGAAAAGACTAATTTTGAGTGAGTTCATAAAATGGCCCATATGGCCCATACATGACCTTTGCCGCAAAATTCTCGAACACCCCGAAGGAGCACTACCTAAACACTACCGTGACGATCCCTCAACATCGTACCATACAATCTGTAGGAAGAGATTCATTTTGAGTAATTTCATAAAATGGCTCATATATGCCCCACAGATGACATTGAACCCGAAATTCATGAACACCCTGAAAGAAGCACTACCGAAACACTATCGTGACAATCCCTCAACATTGTACCATAACATCTGTATGAGAAGAATAATTTTGCATGATTTCGTAAAATGGGCCATATGGCCCATGTGTGACATTGGACCCCATATTCCCGAACACCCCACAGGTACCACTACGACAGTACTAGCATCGGCCAAAACATGTGCAGGGTAAATCTGTTGAAAAAGACTCATTTTTAGTGATTTCATAAAATGGCCCATACATGGCCTTGGACCCAAAAATCCTGAACACCCCGAAGGTACTACTATCACAGTACTATCGTGACAAACCCTCAACATTGTACCATGGAATCTGTAGGAGAAGATACATTTTGCGTATTTGCACAAAATGGCCCCAAAATGGCCCCTTACGGCCCACATTTGACCTTTGACCCCAAATTTTGGACCACCACTGATGGCCCACCACCCAATGGTCACTGTGTCCAAGTTTCATCGAAATCCATTGAAGCATGTTCGCTACAGGATAAATTGAACTTTTGTGAACAGAAGGATACATATATAAATACATAGATAGAGTGACGGTGGCGGTTTGAGTTAAACATTATTCGGCTGTTTATCAATCATAACTTATTTATTAACTTACGCGGCGCGTGTATGGGCCTTTTTTACAAGAAGTCTTATGTCCTCCTTCCGTTCAATAGGGCCTCCGGATTCATGCTGTTACAGCCACTTGCCTGTTGATACTGCCTTGCAGAATAGTCCTATAGCTCCAGCGTCGTCCAAACGGAACCGTTGCCCTTTTACTAAGAAACTGAAACCTCCTGGAAATCGAATAATGTTCGAAACCGTCGCCCGCAGTAGCGATGAAGTATTATTGTCTTTTAATGAACAGTCAAACGATACCTTCCTCTCTACCAGATGATGATTAGCTCTCCATCACAAACAATTTGACGAAAAAATTAACGATTTAATCGTCGTCACTGATGGAACATGATGAATCGAAGCGACAATCAAATATCGACTGATTTGTCAGCCCGAAAATTGTCTTCTAAACAGTTCGACGGAGTCATTTCTGCCGACGGAATAATACGTAAATATGGTGCAATATCATAAAACAAATACATTAGAATGTCTGTCCTGTAGGATATGACATCAACTCCTTCCGCGTAATCGTCCGGTTCACTTCCCGGAAAATCCCCCGATACTCGATGGATAAACTTTGAAATTGTCTCTACACCGCTTCCTTTGGCTGTGGAACCCCCCTTTCTGTTGCAATATTTCTCCGTATTAAGTTATTGGAACCTTCCTCTGTCGTAACGTTCACACAGTACGAGTGATTCATTGTTTCGCAGTCGAGAATTTCTGTCTGTGGTAACTAAAACACGAGTCACCTCTGTTCCGATGGAAATATCCTCTTGCGCAATCAAGGTGAAATTCCAATCAGTCATACACGGTCGTTGACCTGGACCCGTTTCGACATAAAATAGTTCACCTGTGACAGTCTAGCCTTGTTAACTCCTCATACCTTCTTCACGGTACATTCGCGGTTTTGACGGTAAAAGTGTACACTTATGGGTACATTGTTCCTATTTCCCCTGCCCTGCTCTCAATACCTGACTACGCGACTCCCCCCCCCCCCCAGAAATTATATTATCACTTAAGGATTTAGCCATAGTAGGTCCGACATGTCAATTAGCATTTTCTCCTGATGTACCACTAGAGATCAATAATCAATGTTTCCCTAATATTTGCTGTAAGGATTGAAAACAGGCCCTAAATTATATAAACATATTATTTTACAGAGGGGGGGGGGGCATCGGGACACGGGGAAGGGTTGGATTTATCCCCCTTTCTTTGTAAATACTGTTTGATACTTGAATAGCACTAAATGAAAGGTTTTTGTTTATTTGTTTTGTTTTTTGTTCTTTGCTGCTGTATATGATTCATATACCCGATAATACGTTTTGGTTTTCATAGATGTACGGGTACTGCAGCATGGGTGTCGATCCCAGGTTTAGCCTATGGTCTCAGACTTAAGTTTGCAAAGTTGCCGGTGCCACGTATGATGAAAAACACAATTTTTCAACGATCTCAGAATAAAAATCTAGAGTGCTTCAGCCTATGTGACCAGTTGCAATTTGTAGAGAATGAACGAATAAACCATATTCTGGAGTTAAATTTAGGGGTATAATGTGAAAA
>JAODUJ010249740.1:0-10315 GCA_027564615.1 Psolus chitonoides
GGTGCAGAGGCTGGCGAAGGCTGATTGGTGTCGGTCGGTGTAGGTATATGCACTCTCTGAGTGCTGGTTTTTTAATTATGATTGAAATTACATGATGTTTCCCACAATTTATCAACTTAGGAACCGTAGTAAAACTTCAAACACCGCATAGGTATATAATGATAATAGTAGACAGGGGCGTAGATCATGGGGGGGGGGGGGGGTCAAGGGGAAGGATCCACCCAGCATCTTGAGGATTCTCCCATAGACTATGGAAAGGAATGTACGTGAATATTTCATAATGTATGCAGTATAGGCTAAATATGACTATATATGAACGAGGGTTCAACGATAATCGAATAACGGCAAAATATCGGATCATCGAAAATCTCATAAAACATTCACCGATTTTCACGGATGTTCACGTTTCAATTTTTCCTATTTGTTGGGTCTTTTTCACAGGAGAACAATTGATAATCCATCACATTTTGCAGAAACCAACGGGATAAGAAACAGTTGTTGAACTTGAGCATTTTTATCCGGGAAACAATAAAAGCGATATTGGGACATTGATGATTTTCAATAAAAAAAATGCCCCCCCCCCAAAAAAAAAACGGATCAAATAAGATGCACTGCAATATTTTTGTGGGGGCACCTGGGGGCACAATTTTTGTTGGGGTGCACCCCGTAGCTACGCCACTGCTACTAGTGGCGGAGGCCGCTCGGGGGTTGCAAAGACAGAGCACATGTTCTGATACCCGTCCGGGGATCCACGGGAAGGGGGAGCGGGTGCGAGAGTTGTTCGAACAATTAGAGGTCTGTAGATGTGATCTGGGGCAATATTTTGCCATTTATGATCATAATATATCCATATTATAGTATCATATGCTCTACCGTACGATCGGCATTTCGAATACGTCCGATCAACGCAGAGGGCCTCTCCTGAGTCGCGGGGCCCCTGGCTTTTCTGAGTCAGAGCGTATATGCCTTACGCCCAGAACCGTATTGAAGGGGAGCTGAGGGGGCTGCAGCCCCAGGTCCCTGGAAAAAAATTAAGCCCACAAAAGCATTGTGACAAATATTTTGTACCTTTGTTTTCTATGCCTTAGACGGTTTGTTTGAACAAAATTGCCACCTTCGATGTGATTAACAGTTTCGCAATATCAAAAACAAGAAACTGTCTATTTAATTGTGTTTCAAAATTCGTTCTCCTCCTCCGATCAGAGCTCGGCCCCATGTCCATCAAGTTCTTAATTCGGCCCTTGTAACGCCACTGCCTACCGGTACTACCTATAATAAAGGGTCAATCTTCCCAAAAATAAAAATACGCCGTAAATATGTAGGCCTAAGTATGTGGTGTTTCCCCAACTCGTTTTGGCTGGTGATTTTTGCTAATTTGACCGGTTTCGTCACATAAAACCTGGCAACCCTGGCCGGCGACCGTAGTATGGCTTCCAATTATTGTCGCGGATGAGTGGTTGTGCCGATATCTAAGGTTCCCTCTTTTCACTCGGATGGTTTAGCGCACAAAAGCTGGTACTGTCACGGGATCCACGTCGGGCCGGTCCCGCCAGTTTAGGTTACTTCTCTTTTCTTTTAATTGAAGCCTTAGTTCATATGAGTTGAAGGAAAGGAAGCTTCTAAACTGTGCGTGTTTGTTTTCAACCGTGAAAGCGTCGCTGGTACCTTGTAACGGATACCCTAATGAGGCTAGGCAGCTCGGCTGACGAATTCTGTCCAAAAGGATTAAAGGAGTACGGTACGGTGACCCAACTGTCCAAGTGGAAATGAATGTCACGGTTTTCATCATACGTCGTGCCGGGAGTAGCCTACAGGCGCTCGGTTACCCGACTATCCCCTTCCCCCCCCCCACAAAAAAAAGAAAACTCCCTAACCCTCCCCTGACTCGGCCGTCTAGGGTCGCACAGATATAAGGCAGTTTGTATAGGCCTATATAGGACAGATTATTTTGCATAATAGCTAACAAGAACGGCCTATATGCATGATGCGGTGATAATGGAAATTGATGTACGCTCGTCGCTCGATTTTGCCGTCCCCTAATTTTTTAGGTCAAATTTGAAATTACGTTTATGTTTCATATGGGATATAGGCCACGACCGTATATTAATAGCATACGTGTATATTCTCGTACTCCACAGAAGTCGGTATCCCGAATTAATTATATGCCTGTGTCGCGCTGTAGAACAGAACAAGGAAGAGTACAGGTTCTCATACAAATTGATGATCCATTTGTCCTTAAATAATTGACAGAGATTGTTCGGCGGATTATCGATGCCTACGTCACAGCGGTGTGTAACAAAGCATAAGGCAGATGGCCAGAATGGTACGAGAAAGTATAATAGTCAGACATCTGCAATTAACCGCATGCAACCTGCGAATATCGCAACAATAACAATTCGTGGATGACAAAAAACGGTCGCGAAAGTAGGATATCCAGAGTGAAGTGGGATAGGGGGCTGGGTTATGTCGGTTAGGTAGCGACAAATGTACAAACCGCCCAACCCGAAAATAACGAATGTGGGCCTACAGACAAACCTCTTCTCGGTTCCAAACTTGAGTACCCTCAGCACGGTAGTTGTACCTTTTTGTCATGACTTCCGGAAGGTCCATTGGGGACTAATCTGGCAGTTGACGATGACGAGAATGGATAAAAGGTACGGTAGGTAAACGCTGATCAGTCTGAATAATTTTAACTTTTGTGTTCTATATTGTGTTTCAGTGTGGTTATGTATGGGACCGACATATGAGTTTGTCTCTTTGTAGCTGTAGCTGTGCTGTAGCATTTTACCCATTCATCTCGCCTTCAAGAGCATTCCACATCGGCCCAGGAGGCTAAATTCTGTATTGGTTAAACTGCTATACACAACTTTAATTGTACTGACTAATTGCATATCAGTCCGGCAGATTTGGGGTGAAAGAAGGGGCCCCTAAACTCTGCTGATATGCATGCCACACCCTATACCTATCCTCGACGTAGAAAAGTATTTATTCATTACCCCCTGAGCCCATCACGGCTCCAATTCATATACAGGGGAATTTGGCGGGAGAATGGCTGAAAGGCAGCTCAATCTCGGCCCTATTGTCTGGCACATACCGTCAGCGTCACGCCGCAGTGCCTCTGTATCTCCTGCTCGAAATTCGCGGAAGCTACTCGCAGCTCCAAGCTCGGCGTGCCCATTACAACGAAACCAGAAATTGCGAGACCATCAACAGCTGCAATACAACTTTTGACGAACAGATATCAAGGCACGAGTGGGATTTGAACCCACGTCTCTGTAGTGCGATGCTTAGAAAGGTGGTAGCAACCTGTTCGTTACCACTGCATGCCATTGCATGGAAATATCATGATCGCATGCAGTGTGAACGCATCACGCCATAAAGTGTTCGCCCCAGTTCACTGTGTACCAAGTCTTTTCCACTGAGTACCAACGTTGGTACGCATGCAGTCCACTGATTAAAAGAGGCACCGATGTACTCGTGAGGTAACGATGTACTCGTGAGGTAACGGACAGGGTCACGTGGAAGTGGTCGACTGACTAGAGTCGAATCGTTGATAGAACCGTGTTTTCTAAACATAGGATTTACGAAGACCCGCGCCATCCAGCCATCAATGAACAGAGCGGCAGAATCAAGATAATTGTTACTGTGGTAACACTCTAAACGTAAAGATCACCTATAGACATAGAAACATAGTCCTGTACTTGAAGGTTATACAAGATTCATATGTAGCCTATATAGCCTATAGGTAGGCTTGGAAAAACGCAACTTCGCTATTTAATATAGCTCTTCCCGCTTTTGACAATTTTTACCGAGATATCTCGCAACGGTTTATTTTATCGCCCCAGTCTTTTTGCAATCCATGCGTTGTGCCTTCTGACACCATATCCGGCAATTTTTCTATATAGTAATGTTCAAATTTACCTCTCCCCATCGAATACGTTTAACGGAAACGATACTTATGCGGTAACAGATCGAGACATCGAAACTAAAATGTATGTTGTTTATAGTACTGCTACGCGTATGCCCACTGATGAAGGACCTACAGTATAAAGTATGCAACGATGATTTTTAACATTTGGTATGCCGTGATTAAATAGAAAACACCTGACGGTTTTGTCGAAGTAATGAATCTCCCTATTTGTCGCTTTTGTCAGACACCAATCTCGCTTTGTTCTCTCCAAAAATCATGTTTTTTCCTAGGCCCACCTATATGCCTAGAAACATGAGTGAATGAGTATACAATATTAATACATGTAGCATATAGTCTGATTGAGAGCAACACCAACACGTTAACCCTTTGCTATGTCTGGGTCGCATGTGACTCTACCTCCCCCCTGGCCACGACACGCTCGAATATGCGAGTAGCGAGAGGATACATCTAGCAGGGAGATGTAAGAGCGCTGAGGCGTGACGCTACCGGAATGTCGCGAACATTAGGGGCTGTCTTGAAGCGCCTCCTCGGCCATTGTTGCGCAAATTCCCGCTGCTAATGACAGCCGTGGGTTATAGAGTTGAAGCCCTATAGTCTGCGTAAAAAGTTTTCCAGGGAAAGAAGTCGATTCATTAGAGCTGTCCATAGAATAATAATTATCATTCAGTTCTAATCCGTTACTGAGGAAACGCCCCTCCCAAAATGTAATGATAGCGTTAGTAATAACTATATGTGTAATTGAGATTATATCAAAATCAAAACTGCATAAGGAGAAACCCAAAAGAATGATAGAATTATCAACTTCATGTAAAGTAGAACACTCAGGCTATTTTTTTTGCATGCTATGTATATATGAATATGTAGCCTACCGGTAATGCTGTAATGCATATACTATCAGAGATGGATATCAAATGTTAGGTAAAATATCTTCGAAGGTTACGGAATTTCGCTTTCACGTTTACATGACCGTGAAGCAGAATAATATTTTGCGATGCTCTTCCTTTATTCTGTTGTGCCCATGCGACTATGGATGGGGCTTTGAAAGTTACGAAGAAAAGCAAATCTAGCAATTCCAGATACGACCATGCGTTTACACAGAAACTCAATCCATATTTCAGATCATGTTTCTCACTTTTACACTTGACGCTATATATTACATCCATTAACTAGCACATTGGTGAGATATGAGGCCCCAAATCTAAGAAAAAAATATTCATAATTGTTCAAATCGATTGAAGACCCATGCATTCTCTGACCCATAAGAGAATATTACATCCCAGGACGCATAATTCTGCATTGGATGGCGCTCGCTTACATAGTGTCGATTCAGCTGACCATTATTGCAGATTTCTGGGTGATTTGGGGTGAGAGAAAGAGGGTAGTATTCTAATAAATATGTGGATGATACAATGATTATCTGATTATCACATTTGAAAATAATCTATAGCCCTTAAACTTAAAGGGCAAGTCCAGTCAGAATGAAATATTTATATTAAATATGTCGACAAGTGAAGATCCCATTTTTCTACGATGTTTCAATGCAGAGATGAAAATATCAAAGGTTATTCATTTTATTACAAAATCGGGGAACTCCCTTAAGTGATGACGTCACTTCATTAGTTTTGTTAAAACTCTTTTGTTAGTTATCGTTTTTCATGTTCGAATTCAACAATGAAACCGGAATGCTATTCATTCTAATATCACATAGTGTATTTTACAGTGTATTTACATTATAAAAGATAAGTAAAGGTTTCCAGCGAAGTTTAGGAAATAATGTAGGACAAATATGGCCGTTGCCCTTCCACTCCTAGTCCTATTACATTTTCAAACTTCAGATTGTCATACCTACATCACCGTACATGTTATAGAGTGGAGATAAAGTGTTTCTGTCATAATTTTAGCTGCTCTATAACTTGCCGTTTAAACAAAACAGAATTCTGTTTCTTTGGATTCGTATTTTCTTCCAAATCACATGCTACATTTTTGTAGGTGCTCCAAAAATTAAAACTGCATTTTCCCCGATTTACGAAAGTAATGCAATGGGTTTATAAAGATCTAAGAGTGAAGATTTTATACGGTAAGTTATGACTGAATTATGATTTTTGAATTTTGAATAGGCCTATATAGGATTTGAATATAAATGTGTAATTATTCTGACCTAATTGAGATAGAGAATAACCTACCTTCCGTAATTCCTGTTCTACTCTCCTCGTCAAGCTCAGTAGGCATGCAGTTGTGAACTTGTTTTCCCGCCCTTTTTTCATTCACATAATCCAAGGGTCAAACGAAACTGAATGCGTATAAACCAACTCGATTTGTGTTTGTATATAGTACCAACTGTCAAATACTTGACAACATGTGTCCATGGCTTATATAGCATAAACTCTACATAGGTTTACCACCAGTATAGTTATATTTTTTAACGTTATTAATATCCATGTGTTACTTCCATCCAATGACACCGACTTTCTACCGACCGACACATGAACCATATGCAATCATCCTTCAATCCAACCCACAAAGCATAGCTTAGTGCAAAGGAATAGTCGATTTGGAGTTTAGTTATTCAAACTCCCACAACAGTTGTTAAATACAAAACATCTACAGAATTCTTCTTATCTGTCACTAACACAAACTTCTATCCTATTCAACCTTATTTTCTAAGAGACATGCTTTTCTACTATAGTTATTTCCTCGCGGTATAGGCTTAATCCAGCCTAATGTTAATGCACGGTAGGCTGCTGAGTGCTATCCAACCACGATGGCTCTTTCGTCCCATCAATAACAAACACCCTGCTAAACCTATGTTTGGACTCCTATAACGATAAGCTCACAGTGTAAACTTTACTATCATATAAATTACGCTCCAACCACTACGTTGCCTTGTTATTTCGCGTAAACTCCATATACCTATGTTTCGTATTGTCCCGAACGATAAAACCTTATTCCTTTTGTCGCTCGTTGCTAATTAAACTCTCTCTCTCAGTCGTTCCCTCCCTAGCTGGAGTCTCTCTTAATGTCCCACACGCAAAGACCAGACCTTGCTTGTATCGACTGATCGACCAATTCCCGCCTGCCTGTTAGCCTAAAGCAGCCCGTCTACATACGACGTCAATATACGAACAGCGATAATGAAGGGAAAAATGAAACATTGGCGGTTTTCGAAACCTTGACAACCGACAAAAAACAATTCTTTATCCTGTCCCGTGACTTCGTTTAAAAAAGATCGGAGTTCGCCGTGGCTCCGTATGTATCTTTTATTGTAGCAAAGAAAAAGATACAGTGTTTTTACAACGAGACCTTATATAAATTGCGGCCCGGTAAATTAAATGACATTTGCTCGACTGCGTTGCTAAGGTACGGCCGACTTCTTTCTATACGCTGCTGATAAAGTACACGAACGCATAAATTCTCGAATGGACAATTCTATCAATTTCCTTTCAAATAGGACCTCCCGTCGTGCTGTTTTGTTCGCAGCCGTGCTCGCGCGAGCATGAATATTGAACGGAGAGCGAATCAGTAAAGAATGGAGGCAGCCCCTGAAATGTACTAAAAGCTTCGCAATTCATCGACGGAACTGGCTGTTATAGATTGGGCGTGAGTGTATACATGCATGCCATAATGCCGTATTTTTTTTAATATAAAGTATTACCCAAGCGAATCGCTTGTGATGGTATAGAACACGCTACCTCGCCGTCCCGAAAAAAACTCATCTTTTCATTGGCTATAGGCACACAAAAGTTGCTTAGCAACCTCAGTAAATTTCTCCCGCTGTCCCGTCACCAGAAGACGAATTTGTACGAGTTGAAAAGCAAAGTACGTAATCAGCGGGGATCGAGATATCGCGCGGCCGGGAAAAAAATGTATTGAGGGAAATAATGCAATATAGATTGGCAGGATGTAACGTTGAATAAGTTATCTAATGGAAGAGAGACGAGCTCCCATGAGCAGAGGATTTACAAGAGGCCGGAGTGACGACGATGCTTTTAGAGCAAATTCGGCAGAAATTTTAAGATAATTAGAACGAAAACTCGAAAATAAGCGAGGCAGATGTAATCGGTCGTCTTGGTAGCGGCGAATCGCGCGGTTCAAGGTCGACGTTTTTATTTTCTTAAAAATAGAAACTGTATTATTTTTTGGTTAGTTAGCTTTCTCGGTCTGGTCAGTATAATGTGGGTTGATGAGAACAAGGGGTATGCAAAGCGAAGTCGAATTTTCTCCTCTAATGGGGATAGAGCGAGGAAATTTGACAGAAATTAGGTGCCGTAACAGCATTGACCCGTTATTGCAAGTCGGATACAGAGCATCTGATTTCTAATTAGTCTATATATTTAATTATGTGCTTCGTTGGACGCTGGAGGTAACACGCTGCACGAACTATACGTACGGTAAAAAAAAGATGGTATATCAATCGGTTGTATGTAGACTTTAGTTTATGAAGGCTTTAGAGTGTTGAAACACATATACGGTACGTGACAAGTTGTCTGAGAAAAATACTGACCCAAGATATGAATATCTATGCAGACAGTTTATTCACGTAGGCAATGCACCAATAATATATGGTATTTCGAAGGTATACTGCTAGGGTATAATTGAGTGGTTTGCAATTGTAATTGACATGTGAACAAAATTCTGTCTGTATGTGCGGATCATGATTTTGGGTATGTTTACACCACAACAATTTTAACGGAAGTCAACATATTGTCTGGTTCATTCTAGTGTTCTTGATCACAAATGCGACAAAAGGGACGACAGTGCAGTGATGGCTAGATATGAATGTTATTTATGGCATGACTGAAACACATATCCTATACATGCAATTTCATACCTGACCGGACCTCACACACAGGCTCTCTGTGTGGAGATGAATGATTCAAGATATAAAAGACAGTTTCTCTTTGAATGCCAGATTTTTTATATTTTGAAAATTGGTTTCCATCGATGAAATGAGCTGAAATTTGGCCTCCAAACTTATGAATATCTGTATATTCAACACAAGTTTGAACTGAGAATTTACGTCTATCCTAAACAAAAATTATGGGAGTTCAAAGAGTTCAAAGATGAGCTCCAATGAAAAAGTTGAAATTTCATATACTTTTTTATCGAACTTTGTGGTAATATCCCCACAATAGTAATCTGCCCAAAATAGTATCATTGAACAGAAAGAGGACATTTCAAACTTTAAAACTTCAATTGAGCTACCGGTAGGACAATACATAAATGATTGTTTTATTGAGATGCAGGTATGTGCGTGACGTTAAGCGTGACGTTTTATTTTTCACTCCGATGACGTTTTGTTTACCTATATCAAAGAACTAAATGAGGTTGTATATCTTATGTTTTACATTGAGTTTGTTGTTGTTGTTCACTCCAGTGTTACGTCACGCTTAACATCCCTAAAACAGTTATCGGAGGGCGACGATCGCCCTATTCCGCAATGAATACTTAGTCGGTTCACCAGTGCCAAAAAATAAAAAAAATCGTCATTTGGCAGATCTCAATATCCGGGCTAAGGCCGTACGAGGGGGCCTAGGCCCGATTTAGGACCCGGATTAACTCATAGTTTGAATTGCTTAAAATTAACACCTTCAGGAAATCAAGAATCACTGCATGACATAATTTCACATAGATTGCTCATTCGTCATTGAAAGGGAACACAGCATGATTTTACTTTGGTACAGGCTATCAACTACATTTCAGTAGAAAAGAGCTGAATCCTAATTTTTCGACCGACTATTGCGCGCATGGAATTGGAGCAAGTGCGATGTTTCTATCTCGTTTTTTTCTGTTCTGCATGAACATATCCCAGACATTCCAACCCTTGGTCTCTTCTAATAGCGCTAGCGGTCTTGTGAGTTGGTCCGTATTGATATCAGGAAGAATATTGTTATTTGTTCATGGTTTAGGAATCGGGATATTTCCAAATCTTGGGCACTTCAAACCGGGAAATTCAGATATTGCGGGTAGCAGGTGCGGATCCATTGTTTCACAAAAGGGCGGGGCGCAGTGGTCAAGTGAGGGCGAAGCCCGAACATGCGAGTGCCGAAGACGTGAATCCCTGACGGGGGGTCTGAGGATCCTCCTTCAAGATTTTTTTGAAATCAAGCACTGCTAGATGCGATTTACGTGCATATGACAGAAAGATAGGTAGGCCTACACAAAGATTTTTTTTGTTATGACGTCGTGCATTATTATGCAATAAGACCACTATGCAATTTCGGAATAGGCTATAGCCATGTATCCGACAACATGGCAAGATTGGGAAAAATCTGAGTAGAGTGTAGAATAATTCTTCCACAATATGTTGCAGCTCCGATGGACTTGTACGACGACGGTTTCTGGTTGAGTTGTTCCTCTTTCTAGTATGTGTTTCCTCTCTTTTTT
>JAODUJ010249851.1:0-10314 GCA_027564615.1 Psolus chitonoides
TCCCGTCTTAAGAGCAGGTTAAATATGTGGTCTACAAGGGATTTGACAACGATCGGAAGGATTACTATTGTTAAAACTTTAGCGCTTTCACAGCTTGTCTTTCTATTCCAGGTGCTACCCGACCCTCCAAATACTTTTGTGAAAGAGCTTGAAGTTATTCTTTATCGCTTTATTTGGGCTGGTAAGCCGGATAAGATCAAGCGTAATATTTTAATTGGTTCTATTTAACACGGGGGTTTAAACGTCAAAAGTCAAAAATGTACCTGGATCAGGAGGTATACTGATGGTATTGCAGCTGACTGGAATTTGTTTTTTTGACTTTCTATTTAATTGCAATTTTCATAGTAGCAACATAAATACTGGTAATTTATTTTTTTAACAGATGTATGGTGCTTGTTTCTCTTACAAATCCACCAAACAAAGTGCCCATGGCGCTGATACAGAAAGAATCTTATAACCAGAAATCTAAAAGGATTAGTGACTCCTTGATTGTCTGAAAGCCTGGTATAGAGATCATGTATTCAGACCTACACCAAAATTGGTAGGGTCCTTGTACTCATCATGAGAATTCTACACACCAAATTTGAACTTGATCTGACCAGGCATGGTTGACGTAGCATGTCAAGGTATTCAGAGTTTGAAACATGTTGACCTCAGGTGACCTCTGACTTCTCCCAAAAACAATAGGGTTCATGGTCGACTTATCGTGTTTACAAGCAAAAAGTACCAGAAATACCGAAATACCTCTGTTGACCTCATATGACCTCTCCAAAGAACATTAGGTATCATGTACTCATCATGGGGAACATACATACCATGTATGAACTGGATCCTGGATGAACTGGATATATATATATATATCAAATAACTGCTGGATATACAGGGACGGCGGAAGACGGGGCTATAACCCCCTCAATAATTTGGCCAAAATAGAGAACAAAATAATTGTCCGGGGAAATAAGAAGAAATAGTGGTGCTTTCTGCAAAAAAAAAAGCCTGAATTTTAAAAAATCCATTTCTGACCAAAAATGAACTCAAGACCTCCACCGAAATTAATAGGGTTCTTGTACACATCATGAGAAAGCTACACACCAAATTTGAACTCGATCGAACCAGGCGTGGTCGTCTTAGCGTGTCTACAAGGTTGTCGTAGTTTGACCTCTGTTGACCTCAGATTACCTCTCCACAAAACAATAGGGATCATGTACTCATTATGGGGAACATACATACCAAGTATGAACTTGATCCAACAATGCATGGTCGACTTAGCATGTTTACAAGCAAAAAGTACCAAAAATACCTCAACTTTACAACATATCCATTTTCAACCAAAACTGAACTCGGACCTCCACCAAAATCGTAGGGTTCTTGTACTCATCATGAAAATGCACACACCAAATGTGAACTTGATCGGACCAGGCTTGGTCGAGTTAAGCGTGTTTACAAGATTTACAGAGTTTGACCTATGTTGACCTCAGATGACCTCTGACCTCTCCCCAAAACAATAGAGATCCTGTACTGATTATGGGACACATACATACCAAGTATGAACTTGGTCCAACCAGGCATGATCGACTTAGCGTGTTTACAAGCAAAAAGTATCAAAAATACCTAAATTTCACAAAATTTCTATTTTCACCAAAAATGAACTCGGACCTCTACCATAATCGATAGGGTTCTTGTACTCATCATGAGAAAGCTACACACCAAATTTACACTTGATCGGACCAGGCATCATCGATTTAGCGTGTTTACAAGGTTGTCATAGTTTAACCTATGTTGACCTCAGATGTTAAGTGCTGGAGTAGTCCCGCGTTGCCTTCGGGTGTGAAAATGCAATTGTGCCAGTGAAATTGTGGATGACTGGTGCTTTCGGAGTTTGAGAAGGCAATTCAGCCTGAGAAATTGCAAGAAACAAAAGACCCCTGCCCCTGAATTGAGAAGATATTCGCCGTGTTCAATCACTTTACTCGGGAGGAAGGGGGAGGGCTGTAGTGTATCTTATATAATCTCTAGTGTGGGTGAATTTTATTTGTAGAGGTTACTGAACTCACTTGTATTCAGGAAAGGACTGGCACCTGTATATTCATTGGTCACCAACGCCACCGGTGTAGGATGATCTACCTAGGGCAATACATCTGGTCAGATGGCGATCAAATGAAAGGAATCAAAACATGAATACAAGCAAGTTGGACAGCCTTCAACAATAATTCACAAGCACTATAAAATGTGATCTGTCAATACTGTAAGTGGACAACAGAGATTTCATGGCTTTTTTCTGATAATATCCTTTTCGACTGGTATAAAATCGGGAAATATTGAATATAGCCTACTCATTAATATCCTCAGAGAGCTCACAGCTCGTGGTGTTAATAATTTCTTCTTTCATTCTCTGAATCTTGTGACTCGGAAAATGAGTCGGCAAGTAAGCAATCACCAGAGGTTTTGGGTATAGTACCCTAGAGGCTGTATGAGTCCTCACCAATTTATTCATTGTACATTAGTTATACATCACCTTTCGAGATGAAAGAGAGATCTAGGTTATTTTCAATTCTCTGTCTCGCAGCAGTAGCATCTCTTGATTAGATTTGATGACAATTTTTCAATACAAGCTCACTGAGATCCTTTCAATCCAATTCCAGTTGTAATAACAATTCCGCGACATCGCCCATGAAGAGATATTAGATTCACATAAAATACATTAAATACCTATCTTTCCAATTCCAATTTCCGGGACTGAAATGACATGTCATAATATCAACAAATATCTATTAAAAAACATGTCTTGATATTCTATCGAGTTCGCCGTGGCTTTCAAAATCCGATTTACATCCATTACGAAGCCCTAATTTTGCATTCCAATTGCGTAAGTCTATTATGTTGACAGTATGTGATATCAATAATTATTGCACAGGGAGGATATTTTACGACGAGATTTGCACTACGCGTCCTTTCATATGCGCATAAAAGATGAGGTGAACATGTATGGCAGATATATTAGACGACATATCTTCACTTTACTTTACTATTATTTACAATTTGGCATAATTTCTTCATCCATATCTTCTTCTTATCGTCGAAACAAATCCACTCCGAAGTGTTGGTAGAATTCACAGGATATAACTGACCAGGACCGCTCTATGAATGCTTCTACTGTGACCCCATATATGATATATCGTCAACGTTCATGGGTGAGCACCAGCGAGAGTTTGCCTTCTCTTTGCGAATAGTGCTCAGAGTGTAACAAGGCAGGCGTGAAACAATCCTGCTCCCGGGACCGACATTTAACGTCCCCATTCGATGGACGTGAGTGAATATGTCGGCCTTCAGCCACCTTCCTAAATACTGAGAGAGGTGGTGGGAATCAACAACAACAACAACAACACAGCCTCATTTATTTTAATGTCACTGAGTGGAGTGATCCCGTCACCCATTGCGTACGAAGCGGATAACTCGACCACTGCAACACATACACCATAAATAATAATTCCAACGAGTTGAACATGCTTTTCGACGATTTTTGCCAAAACATCCCCAGTTTTTTAAACTTTGCGCCGTCACTGCCACTCCATGACACTGTATCGTGTGCAAATAGCTACAACAAGTAAAAACCTCGAATCACAATAATCGCCCCTATGACCGAAATCCTTAGCTCCACCACTGGTTCTAGGCTTAACCCAAGTACATTTTTGTCAAATACAAAAGACGTCGCAGTCACATCATTATGGCTCAATTTTCATCTGAGGTTTCATCAGCGGTGGATGAACGAGATGGTTCTAAAAAGTAAGGAAGTTTCATGTAATGAATAATTCAAATACATTTCATGTTAAATTGAATAAATAATGAAACTAAAAAGGCATATGGACTAGACCTAGGATCTACGGAAATTGTCGACGTCTAGAAATTGAAATTGGGGACTGCAAAAGTATTTGCATGCGATGATCTATGTATGCAAGGTCGGTATACCGGATACTTTCCTTTAGCCAAACACTGAAATTTGTAAACCAAAAATGCCCAGTCTTTGGCAATTATAGGGCTACAATTTCGTATGTTTATGTTAAAGGAGATAGCGGAGGGACATGAACGTCCACAGCGTAACACAGCCTGCGGCCGGGCGGCGCTTTTTGTTCCCATGTTCCAGCAGCTACGTAACCGTTGTCACGCCTCAGCACCTCAAACACATTCTGAGGGACAAACGGGCTAGCAGCGCAGTGAAGGGCCATGCTGGCCAAGGCAGTCGTTTGCGAGCATATTGCTGGCGCTCGAGAATGATGAGTTAATCGGGGTCCAGAATAAATATAGAGATTGTAAACAGTTCTAAACAAAGGCATGGGTAACAGCTTGTCCTCCATAATGTTGTATGGCGCTGTTCTTCTGCTGCCACGGGAAATTTTGTGCTCCCGTTATCTGTTTCATTTTTCATTACCTGCTGAGTTAGTTGTTCGCTGTTCTCTCTCAAGTCGTGAGTTGCCGGCCTCGTCTTCGTGTTTCACGTGTATTCAGTTCTTCGTGATTCCTCCTCTAACTTGGGAACTTGGGATTTTGGTTCGTTTTTTAGTATTGGAAGTGTTAGGCCCCGTAGCCTAGCCTATTCACACAACACTTGCTACAATGCTGTCGAATTATATTGAAGGTACACTGATTGTACTTCTATTCATTGAGGTCATTAACACATATAAGGCCGGTAATATCGACCTTCATTACAGTCACAAATCTCTTAGTATTTGTAAGAGTTCTATGATCACTCATGAAAATAATCCTTTTTCAATGGATCACTTTGTGTATTCAAGAGATCAGTTATATTCAATCCGCCGCAAACAACGTATCCCTCCCTTACAGGAAAATACAATCGATGTACTTAAATCTCTTAAGATCTTCAGATTTCGTGGTAAACGTGGTGGATCACACGTGCGTAGAAGTATTTCTATTATTCCTTCCTCTTGGGGCCATTATCCTACGTCAGAACCGGGAAATGCAGATGCCCAAAGAACAAAGGATCGTCAGTCTGTTCGTGTTGCTGTGTCTCGATCTCCACCATTGTTGGATTTTGGCATTGTAAATGCACGATCAGTTAAAAACAAAGACGTTGTGCTTGTTGACTATATTATTGATCATGGCCTTGATTTATTGGGAATAACTGAGACATGGCTGAGTACTGGTGACAGGGACAAGGTTGATCTGGGTAGATTAAGACCGGAAGGATATGAAATTCGACATGTACCAAGATTAACTGGACGTGGTGGTGGATTAGCTCTCATATATCGACAATCATTAACAGTGAATGTGGAAAGGTTTGATGGGTACACCTCATTTGAATGCATGGTGTGCAATGTTAGCTCGAATGGTAAGTCATGTAGGATTTACATCATATATGCCCCACCTCCTATAAAAAGACTATTTATTGATGAATTTTCAAATTTTCTTGAGATAATGTCAGTTTCCAGTTCTAATGTCATTCTGGCTGGAGACTTTAATTGTCATGTTAATGACAAACAGAACGGCACCGCATCCGCATTAATTGATGTTACTCACACTATGGGCTTTACTCAGCATGTCGGTGGAGCCACACATGTTTCCGGAAATACCCTTGACTTGATTTTTTCACGACAGTTTGAAAACATAATTGCTGACGTGGTCATTGATTCTCTGCAAATATCTGACCACTACCCTGTCTTATGCAAATTAAACATGGGAAAGCCTGACCATCCTGTTCATAATTTTTCGTATCGGGAAATAAGTAAAATTAATGCTGCAGATTTCATTAGGGACATTGAAAGTTCAACTCTCTGTTCACCTGTTCTGCCCGCGACTGGTATTGATGAACTCGTCCATGTTTTTGACAGTGAGCTTACAAGCATTCTTGACAAACACGCTCCACTCATTTCGAGATCTGTACGGCTCCGACCAAACACCGAATGGTATAATGATCAAATCCGAGAGGCGAAGTCTTTGAGACGGAAGTTCGAGAGATTGTGGTGCAAGTCCGGTCTTCATGTTCATAGGGAATTGTATGACACACAGCGCAAGCTTGTTAATGAGCTGATGACATCTGCCAAGAAAGAGTACTTTTCAACACTCGTACACAACTGTGGAACGGATCAGAGGAAGCTGTTCGGAGTAGTTAACCAACTGCTTTCACGTGATAAGCAGGTGGATCTACCAAACCACGTGTCCATGCAGTCTCTCTGTGATGACTTTGGTAACTTTTTCAAAAACAAAATTGACAGGATCCAAGTAGCTTTTACGCAAGCCCCTGTTAATGATCATAGTAATGATCTCAATGGTTCTGATGTACATGACGTTAACCTTACCAGCAAATTTGAATGTTTTTCTACCATCTCTGAAATTAATGTTTACAAACTTGTGCTGAGCTCAAAATCAAAATCATGTGGTTTGGACCCCATACCTGTGCGGCTTCTTAAGATTTGTATTGAACCCCTTTTACCCATCATAACTAACATCATCAACATGTCTCTGAGTACGGGTACATTCCCTGCTAGTTTTAAACGTGCCCAAGTGAGACCCATCCTTACGAAGCAATCTCTAGACAAGAATTATTTTGAGCACTATACACCCATTTCTAATCTACCATATTATGGCTACACTACTGGAAAAAAATGTTTCTATACAATTACAGACCTATACTTAGTTCAAAATCAGCTATTTGAACCGCTACAGTCCGCTTACAGATCTGGGTGCAGTATTGAGACGGCATTGACCAAAGTGCAAAATGACATTCTCCCATCTCTTGATGATAGAAGGATTGTTATGATGTCGCTTTTGGATCTCTCCGCCGCGTTCGACACTGTTCGCCATGGTATGCTGCTGGATAGGTTGATTTCCATATATGGTGTGAGTGGGTCCGCCATTTCGTGGTTTAAATCCTATCTACTTGACAGGTGCCAACATGTTCAGCTAAATGGGGTAAGGGGTACATCTATCATTTTTGAATGTGTAGTTCCTCAATGATCTGTTCTGGGGCCCCTGTTATTTTCCTTATATACTGCTCCCGTTGGTGATATATCATTAGGTCATGTGGCATGAATTATCATCTGTATGTCGATGACACACAGGTGTATACCTCATGTTGTCCATCTGATTCTGTTAGGTCCTGTGTGGCCCTCGAATCGTGTCTTATGAAGGTCAGTGACTGGATGTATTCCAGGAGGTCAAAATTAACGCAGTGAACATGCTAATGACTGGTATTATGGTATCATAGATGACTTCCACACTGTCTTCCTCACCACAGATCGAATACAAAAAAAGGTGGTAGATTCCAGTGATCACCTGAGGTCAGCCGAGTTTAAAAAATGTAATATCATGGCATAAGGTATTTTGTGTGAAATTTAGTACTTTATTACTTAACCGCTGCATGCCAGATTGGTTCACTTGGTAGATGCGTCTTTACTTGTTCATGCAGAGCTCGAAACTGGCGTAGCTGCCATGTTTCTCTAGCATAGGCCCGAGGCACCGGAGCATGGCAGCGGTTGGGTAACTGCTGGAATTTACATACAAAAGTGCTCTAAGTCCCCCTCCATTGTTCCCGACGAATATATCCATTCGACGCACTGAGGGGGTTAACCATATGCTACAGTGGTGTTAGTATATTCGCAAAGATCTTCGCCCTGGTTATGGAAGGGCACCGCCCACATGGATAGGTGTAACAGAGCAGTGCTTCGGTCCGAATTCCCTCAAAGATCGTGGCATCAGTGACAGCGTACGGGCATCAACATAGCCCCATCAAGTGTTTCTTTAACCCGTTGCGTGCTAAATTGGTTCACTTGGTAGGCACTTCTTTACTAGTTCATGCAGAGCTCGAAACTGGCGTAACTGCTGCGTTTCTTAATTAAGCATGTGCCTGAGGCACTGGAGCGTGGCAGAAGTTACGTAACTGCTGGAATTTACACACAAATGCGCTCTTAAGTTCCCTCCATCGTCCCCGACGAGTGTATCCGGTCGACACACTGAGGGGGTTGAGTTAAAAAATCAATCTTTTTCCGTGCAAGAAATTGCCAAGCCTGCTTGGATTTCTCTTATTTTTTTCTTCATTTCTCGCAAATATAGTACTATGTTCACTCAGGTAATGGTCACTATGGCACCCTGGTACCAATACGGGAGGGTAGACACAAGAATTAGAAAACCGAAGGATTTGCATTCAACGCCATTCTCTGGAGGAGGGGAAGAAGAGGAACTCCTCCCTACCACCCCATTGGCTAATAAAATCATGCGAACATACGATAAAATACTACAGAAGAAAGACTATGAACTATTCTCACATTTATCGAGGTTGGATATTCCGCAAGTATATGGAGTGTGAGTATTACACATATGTATGGTTAATAATTTCAACTCCCCAAATTTTGTTCATCCACTAGAATTTTCAAATTTACAACCCCAATTGGCCAATAAGATCATGCGAATATAGGATACGGTACGGCAGAGGGAAGACTACGAGCTATTCTCACATTTATCAAGGTTGGATATCCTACAAGTGTATGGAGTGTGAGTATTCTATGTTTGTATGTATGTATGTATAGTTAGCGAACCAAACTTCATTCAGCCCCCAAATTTTGTTCACTTGCTAGAATGTTCAAATTTACAACCCCATTTACAAATAAAATCATGTGGATATATGATACGATACTGCAGAAGAAAGACTACAAGCTATTCTCACATTTGTGAAGGTTGGATATTTCACAAGTGTATGGACTGTGAGTATTCTATGTATGAATAGTTAAGGCACCAAATTTCATCCCCAAATTTTGTTCATACGCTAGAATATTCAAATTTACAACCCCATTGTCAATAAAATCATGCGAATATACAATATGATACTGCAGAAGAAAGACTGAGCTATTTTCATACTTATTGGGGTTCGATATTCCACAAATATATGGAGTTTGATTATTCTCTGTATGTATAGTTAGCAGGCAAAGTTTTTCTTTACCCTTCCAAAGATGTGCCAAATAATGAAATGTAATAATTTTCCGAACAAATGGACAATTTCGCGAAATATATATCACATTCTATTCCTAAGCATCCTCCCCTTAGACCTCCCCAAGACACAGATCACAACACATCATTTGGCACCTCCCATACACATATACACTTGTTCACTAGAATATTCAAAACCAAACTCTATACCAGTAATAATGTACACAAAGTGCTCTTGCATTTATCACCTTGGGCCAAGGGACTTGTGAGGATCCTAATTCGCCCTGTTCCACCAGCAGGCATATTAACTTTGTCACTCTGGTGATGATTTGCTTCATGCAATGGTTTGTCCTCTTCAGGGCAGTTCAGTTCGCCCTGGCACACCTTAGACAGTCATCATTGGATCACGATGAATAGTCTTGTATAACTACATATGCTACACATGCTTTTTTCCAGAAAGTGGGTTCGACTCCTGTTTGGTCGTGAGTTCATGTTTCAAGATCTCTTGGTTCTATGGGACGCCCTCTTTGCCGACAGTGCCACTCTTAACCTGCTTGATTATGTATTTGTCGCTATGTTGATGCTAATTAGAGAACTTTGTAAGTATATTTGGATTTTACAAAAATTACCAACTTCTGATTTTTGTCAAAAGCAGATTGTTTTTACATTTTTCACACTCGTACATTTTGTTGCAAATTTGATATCAACTTTTCTTTGCCAAACAAGGATTGTTTTTCATAAATTTGGTTGCAAATCGACAACTTTTGATTCTTTGTCAATGATTGATTTTTTTTTGCAACAAACCCATAGAGTTTGTTGCAAATCATCAACTTGCCAAAAAAATGATTGTTTTCTTGTTCATAACAAACCCATCGACTTTGTGAACTTTCAGTTTTTGACTTTGTTGTATAAAGGTTAAATCCACGATATGTAAAATGTGTGTATTGTTCATTTTTATTACCTGCTCACAGTACTCTAAACTGCTTGAACACAAGATTGAAATACCGAACCTTTAATTGCCTTACAGTACTACGATCAGATCACCTGGATTGCCTAAACCTCTTGATGCATTTCCCCACAACAGAAGATATTCACTTCCTCATCAACAAAGCTCTACATCTACGAGATCCACTGGTAAATTATACACATTGTCAATTGAAAAGTAGAGGTTTATATGGCAGTGGATGGATTAGGTGGGTGGTAGCGTTGGAGGGAGGGGGAAGCAAGTGGGGTAGAATTGTTCATTAACTGTAGAAGGCAATACTAACCACAACTAATCCTTTATTACATAAACAATCTACTGGTATTTTTGTCTCGCCTGAACTATGTTCAGAGGGAGACTTAGTGGTCACTACGGCGTGTGTGTGTGTGTGTGTGTGT
>JAODUJ010249962.1:0-10314 GCA_027564615.1 Psolus chitonoides
ATATGGTTATGCAATACCAAAACTTCTAATGGGCCTGATAATGTGTGAGCCAGCACCCCAAAAATGCAGGGTGGGAGCTGGGGCCCTAATAAAGCAGACTGGGTGATTCCATTGTTAGAAAGGGGTGAATGATATTATTTCCCATGTTGGATTCCCACGTGAAAATAATTTCCCACGTGGGATAATAATTTCCTACGTGGGATAAAAAGTTCCCACGTGGGATAACATTTACCACGTGGGATAAACATTTCCCATGTGGGATTTACACGTGGGATGCCCAAAACCCCACGTTAGTCCCACATGGGAAAAAATATTACATGGGAAATGACGTGGGATTTTGTATAAAGATATGGACGCAGTCACCCATCATCCCACTCCATGAAGAGGCAACATAAAGTTTTAGAATAACTAATTCGTACCATCAGTCTGATGATCTTCAAGCAAGATACATCCTAATGATATTTATTCGTGGACTCCAACCGGAAGTAGAGAAGGTTGTAGCGGAGGAACAAGAAGGATTCAGCAAAAGACGCATGAATCTTTCACCGACGGTTAATGAGCAAAAAATCTGAACAGACCAAAATATTCGATTTTGTCATTACCCCTTCAATTTGAAAAACGTTTTTCACTGGCCGATTCCGCGAGATGCAAAGTACGAGATACTGAGGAAGTTAACAACATCAAGTGGATTGTACCAGCAATGGAGGCCATGTGTCAAGCATCCAAAGTGCTGCCTTACTGGGATACAAACTTAGTGGTTGTTCCTCACTTGAGATTGTCCGAGTCAAGGATGTTAGCTACTACCCAATAGTTACTATCAGGCGCGTAGCCACGGCAGGGTTCTGGGGTTTACCCCCCCCCCCCATGACCCAAGTGAACAAAATAGGCGCGAGAAGAAGAAAAAACAACGTGAACAAGTCACCAGTTTCTTTGGAAAAACAAATATATTGCACCATTTTACATCTGCATTCTTTCGCCTTAGACCCCCTCCCCCAGGTCCCATACACGTAAACCACCTCCATGTAAAATCTCGAGCTACGCGCCTGGTTACTATCTTCTTTCAATATTAGTTTATTATGAATTTCGAACGGACAGTCGGGGAAGACTAGAGGCAGTTGAAGCAAGAAGTATACATTTGCAGATGATATTGTTTTCCAACAGGACAACATTGACGATCTCGCCATCCTTATAAGAAGATTAGTAAAACTAGAGAGGCGCAGCGAGATGCCTCTGCTCTCAACCTAGCTGCCGACCCAGACCTATGTTGGTACACGATAGACAGCCGTAAAAAAAATTGATGAGTAATTTGTCTATTTGTTACGTGTTTTATATCTCTGTATTTATTAGCACTGTGATTACTAATAATTCAAATCCTTTGATTAACAATATTGCAGAATACGGTATAATATCTCCAGAAATCAGTTCCTTCATCGAGAACGACCCTGTAAACATCACATGCCTGGTAAAAAGAAGAGAGTTTCCGTCATCTATTCGTTGGACCATTGGTGATGTCGATGGAAGTTCTAACGCTACCCAAGACGAAATACTGGATGCGCGTGGGAATACAGTCGCCCGCAGTACACTGTACTTCTACCCACTGAGGCGATTTCACGACAACTTACTAACATGCAAGGATGGAAACCAACCCATTTATAAGGGATCTAGGCGGTTGAATATTTCATGTAAGTATACAAGATGAGTTTCATCTGTCTCCATACCTGTAGTCAATACTGTACAATGCTTCCAACATGAATTCATATGTACAGGAAAGGTTGTGTACTGGTGGTGAAATTAGTCCTGATGTAGGTGCTGGATTATAGTTGATTCAAAACTGACTGAGTCTTGAATTTAGATTAAGGTATACAGTGCGCAGAAATACCGAAACATCATGTCAAAGACTCAAAACAAATCCCCAAAATGTTAAAGGAAATAACTGGGAACGGAACATGCTCATCCTCCGGGTGCATCGAAGATAAACAAGGGAATATGATTGTGGACAAAGATAAAATACTAGAAAGGTGGGCAGAATACACCGGAGAGCTGTATAATGATGATGAAGGAAGAGATGAGTTCCAATTCAAACAGAATTCTGAATGACCACCCATTCTAGAAGCAGAAGTAAGAAATGATATAAACAGGATGATAAAAGGAAAAGCTCCTGGACCGGAAAACATCACAGTACAGCTCATTGAAGCTCTGGGAGATTATGAGATAAGAGTCAGTCACCAAGGTCCTGAATGAAATATATGACACCGAAAAACCTGATGCTACAGAATGCGAACTTCATAGAACAATAAGTCTGATAAGTCACATCACCAACATGTTATTACGTGTCATCATAATAAGAGCTAGAAACTCAATCCAACGTGAAATTGATGAAGAGCAATGCGGAAACATAGAGGGAAAAGTACCCCCAACGCTATCTAAATGTTACGTAAAATACTAGGAAGAGTTATTGAAGTGCAGAAAAATGTATATTTATTCTTTATTGACTATACTAAAGCGTTTGATAGAGTACAACACGAAAAGATAGTGAAACTTCTTTATGATATCAATATAGATGGAAAAGATCTAAAAATGAATAAACACTTCTATTGGGAATAGAAGGCAGCAGTAAGGGTTGATAACGATGCCAGCGAGTATCAGAACATCAAGAGAGGTGTGCGCCAATGGTGTGTGCTGTCCCCAGATCTGTTCTCTTTGCATAGCGAATACACCATGAAATCGCTGGACAACATCCCAGGTATTAGAATAGATGGAAAAGTCATCAACAATGTTAGATATGCCGACGACACAGTAGTAATTGCAGAAGATGAATAAGAACTCCGGAATCTACTGGACATTATATTTACACAAAATCAGACAATGTGGCTAAGTCTAAACAGCAAGAAAACAAAGGCAATGGTAGTATCACGGAAGAAAGTAATACCAACATGCTAAATAAACTCAGATGGTGCCACGCTTGAACTAGTGCATCATTTTGAATACTTTGGTACCATCATCACATCAGATGAAAACAGTGTGACATAGATCAAAAGTAGAATGATGCAAGCCAAGACAGCATTCACAAAGATGAACAATGTGTTGATCGGAAGGAAATATCTTTGAAAGTAAGAACAAATATACTACAGACATACATAGAGCCAATTCTCTTATATGTCTGTGATGCGTGGACGATCACTAAACAAATGAAAACGTCTCTGAGAGCAACAGAAATGTGGTTCCTTCGAATAATGCTCAGAATTCCCTGGACAGCAAAGAAAACAAATGAATGGGTAATAAAAAAAGCACATCATAGAAGAGCCCCAATTGGTAACATCCGGAAAAGACAGGCACAATTTTTGGGACATGCTTCAAGACGGCACAAGGTGCAATATCTGATTATTACTGGTAAATTGGAGGGAAGGGGGGGGGGGACAGAGGGAGAAGATGGTGGACGGAGAAACAAGATGGATGGGCCTAGAAAGAAATAGCATGTTGATAAGAAAGGCAGAGGATCGAATGGCATGGAAGAACATGATCACCTACGCTAAACAGCATGGTACTTGATGATGATGATGATGATGATACAAAATGGCAGTCTAGCGGTAGCTCTCTCGATCTGAGGGTTGCGAGCTCAGTTACCGCCAGGATTGGTAGGTTATGTCCTTGAACAAGACACTTTAGTCCGCCTGCTCCAGTCCACCAAACTGAGAATAGGTACTAGCTTCGCCTAGGGTTATACAGCGATGGACTTACGTCTCATCCTGGGGAAGTTTCACACTCTCGTCCGCTTCACGTCAATGAAACCGGATTTAAGCAACAGCAATATTGGAAAGGACACTTCTCACAAGAAACTAACCTAATACTGAGCCGTAGTAAACCATCGCAACAGCACGGCATTGCAGTGGCACATTATTGCAGGATAGGTGGCACGGATCGTCGGCCTGTCTTTTGTCGTGAATTTAGCGCTGGGGGCTGGGGTAGCACTTCTACAAAGGTCACTACAACTCAAGGAAACAACAACTTATTCATGTTCAAAGCCGTTCGCCGTGAGAACGAATATTTTTAGCATATCTCATTACGAGTGATGAGTGAAAAACTCTTGGTGGGAACCGAAATGTGTCTCTGTGGTAGCGTGGTGCAGTGGATTGAGTGAGCTCTTGCACTACAGAGGTCCGGGCTTGTGCCTTAGACGCTTCAACGTCAAAAGCTGTACTTGGTTGTTGATCATCACGCAATTCCTGGCTTCACTGTGGTGGGAACAAGTGACTTCGGATTCATTGGATATGTTTCGGCGCGGCTGTTCTGCAGTGGTGACAGACAGGTTACTACCACCTCTCTCATCATTTGGAAAAGTGGCTAAATGCTGAGAGTTTACCGCCGGATAAGGTTTATGAAGTTTTCTTTGAGGTATTCTAAACCATAACAAATAATATTATAGCCTCCTTCTCGATATTGTTATGGACCTATACTCACCGTGAGTGAAGATCGCTATTAGCAAAGTTGCGACCCAGAGGGAGTTTACCAAAAAAAATCATTGTGCCAACAACCGTTTTCGGCCTAATTTCATCAGTTTTAGCCCGACTTAGGCGTAATGAATATGGGATCTAGATGTATACTATTTTACCGATTATGAGTAGTTACGGGGACTATGTAATGAGTACTACATATTATGCTGTATATGCTTATGGGCTTGCTTGGAACTGGAGGACAACTGCGATCTTTATCGTCGTATTATTGCGCAGTCGACCTGGTAGACTGCGCAATATCTGAATGTGCCGGTTTGACGGGGCCTAGTTTTGCAAATGTCCCGGTTTGAAAAGTCCAAGGGTTGGAAAGTCTGCTTACATGATCATATCAGCGTCAGATTTCCTCGAAAAACCATAAATGGCTTCCTGGACCCGTACATCGAAATCCGAATACCTTGCCGTGACGGTCGTGATGGGATGGCTAAAGCAGACTTTACTACTAAATGTCCAGAAATCCCAGTCTTGCTTTGTGAAGAATTTAGTATCATTCTGTTCTGAAGGGTATGCCATTAAAGCTCGCTTATTATTTGAGTAATGTTTGTGGACTTGTTTCTGTTAGTAGTGAATTTTAATGCAACATAATTCACCCAAATTGATAGACATTTTTCTTGTCCTCAGATTGTAAAGAAATTCCTCAGCCAAGTTGCAACGCAGAGGAAAACAATTCTCTTGCGAGAATAAGATGTACAGCTGTAGCAGAACTTGGTCCCAACGAGATTAGGTTTAATAACACCTACTTGCAAGTATATCATTATGACCATGATATTAGGACAGGGGAAACAGTTTTATCATACGAATACAGACCAGAGGATTACGGATACAGCAATCTTGATGATTTCTATTGCTGTGTCAGAAACCAATTTTGCAAGGCTCAGGCGTATAGCTGTAACAGGTGCATCTTGCAACGTAAGTGATATTTGTTACTTGTTCGTATAATGATAGAATATGCACAAGAAATACCAAGTATTATTTGCTGACGATCAACCCATATGTGAGAAATAAATTACAACTAAATAAAATTAAGTATATTTAACATAGTACCCATGGCTAACCCACTGGTGGGACTATACTTGTTTACATTATATCTATTCACAGAATACATTGTGATACACTAATATGACTAATCGTAAACAATGGGTCGCGACGAAAACTTTGTCAGAATGTGTCGAGTTCTATCAGTACATATTATATGATTCCGTATCCGTCATAATGAAGATTGCTTGACAATCTAGTGATGTTGTCTCGCCACAGGCCATCTGGTGTCGTTTGTGCCAAATGTGTCGTCCATAACCCAAGATCGGACATTGTAACTCAAAATTCTTGTGTTTCTTTCACCTGTATAGTCATGTTGTCTCAATTGCGCCAAATGTGCTGTTTAAAACCCGACGATCATATAATAATAATCGAAAATATTCGCGCGCATAGTAGTTTTTATTCCTTCCTGTCTTGCCATGCCATCTTCTAACATTTTTGCCGAATGTGCTGTTTATGAACCGAAATCAGACATGACAAGCAATTTTTCTCGCTCGCTTCGCGCGCATTAGCCTTGTGTTAATTTCTGGACGCCTTGTCATGTTGTATTATTTGTTGCCGAATGTGCTGTATATAAACGGCCTAAGCATAGGATAAACCTATTTTGTCCGCGCGTGGTAATATTCGTTTCTCCGTTTTTGTGATATTACTTGTGCCGAAGATTGAACATAACACCCTCACCCTTAAAATATTGCTCGCTTCGCGCACAGTAATTTATTTCAGTTTGTTTGTGACAGTTACCTCTGCAACAGGGGATAGGGGCGTACCCCCCCCCCCCCCCCCCAAATGATGGAAAAAACACAAATCAGTACAGTAACCCATCAAACTGGCATCATTTCGACGCCCATTTGGATGAATTTCCCCCACCCCAATTAAATCCTGTCTCCCGCCTTGGCAGGGGCTTCACTGAATTGACTGGCTATCGGTGGGTGGTTTGTGGTCAATTGCTGACATTTGTATTGGGTCGCCGGTCTAAAAGTTTGCGGACCGCTGCTGAACAACATACAAATATAAACGTTAGGAATTATATGTTGTTGATTTCATTATACAGAAGTATGAGTGATGCTGGTACTGGTAGTAATAAAATCGACGGGTATTGGCTGGTGAACACCGGTCGAATGATGACAGTGACATTTATATTTACATCATATATATTGGGTCGCCAGTCTATGGCATGTTGTCCCAGCCAGTAAGCCCTGGTGGCCCCACGGTTGGCCCCTACTGGCCCAGCCGGTAAGTCTGGTTGGTTCACGACTGGAGCACGCGGATAAAACCCAAGTTGGGCAGCGTAGCTGGCCCCAGTTGGGAATCCAGCTGGGGCCCAGTCGAAGTCCAGTTAGAAATGCTGGCTGGGCCTGATGTGAATATACAAATAAAGATAATCGCGCATTGGATGGAAACATCACAGATGGGGGCAGCGGGGCAACTCCCTTTCCGCCGCACACATGCCCTTCTGCCAGGGGGGGGGGGGAGTTGACGTCTGCTCCCGGACGTCTCCTCCCATCTCCAGCCACTCCACAAAGGTGCCGCGGCTACATCTTGATTCCGTCGACTATCGTCAGTTTATTGTACGAAAGGTTATACTGGATAAAATAAATATTTGGCAGGATGATACGGTACAATATAACTTATCGTTTGTCTTTTTCAGAGTCTTCGAATAATTCATTCGAATATTTCATCCAGTTATTGATTTCTGGTAGTGTTGGGATTGCTGTCATCTTGTTGATTATCTTCCTTTCTTGCTGTCTATGGAGAGGTTTGTACCCATTACTGCTCGTGTTTATATCTTTCATCTCGTTGATTATTTGACGTTATTGCTGTCTATGGAGAGGTTTGTATCCATTACTGCTCATGTTTATATCTTTCATACCCTTGATTATTTGACGTTATTGCTGTCTATGGAGAGGTTTATATCCATTACTGCTCACGTTTATATCTTTCATCTTGTTGATTATTTTACGTTATTATTGTCTATGGAGAGGTTTGTACTCATTATTGTTCATGTTTATATCATTCATCTTGTTGAATATTTGACGTTATTGCAGTCTATGGAGAGGTTTGAACCCATTACTGCTCATGTTTATATCTTTCATCTTGTTGATTATTTGGCGTTGTTGCTGTCTATGGCGAGGTTTGTATCCATTATTGTTCATGTTTATATCTTTCATCTTGTTGATTATTTGACGTTATTGCTGTCTATGGAGAGGTTTGAATCCATTATTGCTCATGTTTATATCTTTTATCTTGTTGATTATTGACGTTATTGCTGTCTATGGAGAGGTTTGTACCCTGTACTGCTCATGTTTATATCATTTATCTTGTTGATTATTTGACGTTATTGCTGTCTATGGAGAGGTTTATATCCATTATTGCTCATGTTTATATCTTTCATCTTGTTCATTATGTTACGTTATTGCTGTCTATGAATAGGTTTGTATCCATTACTGTTCATGTTTATTGTTTATGATATCTAGGATACTTAAAGTTAATGTATCATGATAATCGAAAACCTCATTTTGAGCTGCGGGCGGCTCTACAAATCATCATATCTCTCCTTCTGTTAGTAACGTTCGTGTCTTTCCTTTCGTTAGTAACGTTCATGTCTCTCCTAATTCTGTTTAATCAGCAAATTTTGCACTGGAAGAAATCTAATCAGTGGAAGAATCTAAGGCCCTGCTTTAACCTCGCTCAAATAAATCAGTCCCTACTATCCAGACCATGATTTCATAAAACCTATCTTGAAATGATAATGGCGCCTATATAATATACTCCATGATATGACACAGTTTGTGACTATGACTCCATAATATGACACAGTATGTGACTATCCAAACACAGTGATATGGGAGAAACTCATACAGAGCTGTGACAATCAACAGACTGAAAGACTGTGTATTCAGGTTAATCAATAAAAACTGTAAGTGATATAAAATTAATATTTGTAAGTAATAGTGTACACATCAAGCTTTGTCAAGTCATGTCAATTGCTTATATCAGAGCTTGGTCTTTGCATGAAGGTAAACAGGTAAAGGTTTACAGGGTGCATAATTATAAACCAGGCTATTGCCTATTTACCATATATTCCAATGGACTATAGAATTGGAGTTCAAATTCAGTTGGTCAGTGGGTTCTGGAATAAAGGCCAAAAGTGTGCTATCAAAATAAATATCATGTTTCTGATCCACAACTCGATAACCGCTCGATCTACTCACATTCAAAAGCATCTCAACAACTTGTCATGTTTCTCCGTCCGTTAATCCGTTCGTTAGTAACAAACTTTGCAAAATCGGCGGCGCTATTACACAAATAACTGGTATTATCCTAGCCTACAAATGAAGTAAAGAGCAATCAGTCCGTTCTTGGAAACAAACGTTGGTCGGCAGCTTCCGAGATCCGATTGAGCTTGTTCAATCGACTATGCAATGTATACAACGGCAACCAACAGCAGTCTGTGTCACTTGGCTATTGTATATATATCCCATAGCATTTGTTATTATCTGTAAACATTGAAGTTTCGGAACTTATTTTGAAGGATTGTTAGGATTTGTAGTACAGGCAAAATTCATGTGATTTTCCTTTGGGATACACGTTCTTTACCGAGAATAAAAACACTGACCGACTGATCAGGCTGACTGACTGACTTCGTGATTGCGAGGAGAGGTTAAACAGGAGGGGGTGTCCACCTCCCTATGTAAGAATATTATTATTTTTTTAGTTTCAAATGATATAATATATGAACGATTACTATGATATTACAACTCTTTAACTTGAAAATGATGGAAATTATCGATATTAGTAATAATGACAATTTTAATACCAGGGTTGTAGCCTGGGTAGAATTTCTAGGGGGGAGTTGAGAAACATATTAGGCAGTAGCGGATCGGGAGGGGGGAACTCACCCCTAGAATATCCAATTGCATTTTTGTACAAAATGTTGGTTCGCCCCCCCCCCCCCCCCTCTAGATTGGTCCTAAAATGGACCTGAATATTTGAGCACATGCAAACATTCACCCCCTAGATTTCACTACTGTTAAAGAGGGCATGAAATGGGTTAATACAAATCTCTAAATCGACGTATTCGCATCCCAGGAACAACATCTCACCGTTTATTTTTTTCCAAAAAATATTCATTCTTGAGAAATGTGCATTTTTATCACGCGATCCTAAAGGCATCTGTAGATTCCAGAGTGAAAACGTCAACTTGGTCAAGTCAATATGTGACGTCAGCTTAGGAGCTCTGACTCATCGTTGCCATAGACTTTGTACACAACTTAGTAACAACCATGTGAACATTTAATCAAAACAATCTTCAGTCGGCGGAAATTGTGTTCTAACAGTCTGGTTATATGTTGGTCCAGGGCCAAGATCCAATCATCTGAATTGCTGCCGCCCACATACTGCACGGGGACCCTGGGGCCATGGAAGACTACTACTACTACTACTACTACTACTACTACTACTTGATCCCCATGGTCCCCACTGGGACGAAAGGCTACAGTTAACTGACGCCAGTGAATGACAAGACGAAATGGCATAACCTGCATCTCAAGAACAATCAGTCATATACGTGGTATGGAACGCGCACCCGGCAAAAGTCGTCGAAGGTCGAAGCCTAATCGTTCGAGCTTCAAACGTTCAAACATCGGTCGTCCACCCTCAATCTTTTGACATCGAGTCTTTCCATACATGATCGTTCGAGCTTCAATCGTCCAAACATCTATCGTCCCACCCTCAATCGCTTGAAATCGAGTCGCTCATTACATAATCGTTC
>JAODUJ010250073.1:0-10313 GCA_027564615.1 Psolus chitonoides
ATTTCTATCATGATTGCTGAACAATGGACTGTTCCAACTCATTTGGTTTACTTTCCAGAGCAAAGGGTTAACTTTTTCATTCCAGGGTGATATAGTTGTGGTAACTAAAACCAACATTAGATTTACTATTAGGTGCTTTTGAAATTTTTGACCCTATGTCACACTTTGTGCCCCAACTTCATGGAGTAAGCCATATACAGAATATATGCACAAATATGATACTGCAACAGAAAATGTGACATGACTCCAAAAAATTAAAATTACTCAAGTATTGGAATTATCAAGTTTATTTGCAAGTCTAACTACTTGTGAACACTTAATACAAAACCAGAAGTTAACACAATGTTGGGTGACTGAGAAAAATAAATCTGAAATTTTGGTTCAGATGTGCAAGGAGTGGATGATGTTCGTAACATGGTGTCTTTCATGGAGCTGTCACTGCCTGGTTTTCTGCCTGAATTTAATTATGCTACTTGGTTTCAATGTTAGGGACCTCCTCACCTTAACTTTGCTCCAAACCATAGGAAACCATCTGTAAATTTTACTTGTACTACATTGTTATCACCGAGATCATAAGACACCGTTACGAACATCATCCATGTAACTTGAAAATTTGCTGCTATGAACCAAATGAGGCAGATATAGTAATGAACTATCTCATTTCGAGGACACTATTCTTATTGAAATAGGGAAGCAATGGAAACCCCCTTTAATGGGTTTGGGTGAGATTATCAACAGTATTTACAAAACTGATGATGTTCGTAACAAGACACCATGCAAGCTGTAACATTACTGAACGTACAATGTAATCACACCTGTGATCACTGAATTGCCACCTCTGTGACTTGAAAGGGAGCCTCGGTTAGAAATAGCACTGCTGTTGGTGCAGAGAGTGTATTTTAGACAGGATAGGGTAGGGAAATAGGGTAGAGTGTGATAATTAATTGTTGGGTCTTTTTTTAGCAGGCGGTTATTCAAACTCTAACCCTACACCAAAACTCATAAAACTGTACCACTAGCTTAACTGAAATCTTGTAAACTACCATACCTGCATGAATTTCATATTGCCACACAGTGATATAGCCTGTTGGAGCTAAGATATTAAAACATGCTATAATAAATACAATAACTACAAATAATGCATGCATGTAAATAAACTGGAATGCATGATAGTAACAGAAGAATACAGCACAACACAGCAAAATAATACTGTTCCAGTCTCTAAACAGTTTCTGTTTTGAGAATAGTTATTTAAGAGAGCATTTTCCCTTAAACACAGCTCGAACTTTTTCTAGCTCATCCTTGGCGAAAGCGTACTGAGTCTCAGAACGAGGAGCTAGATCCGGTGTCCTGACCGTTATGATGATGTCACGGAGAGGGTGGTGAAAAACCTCATCAGTGAAAATGAAGTAGCTACCACGCTGTCGCATAAACTTCAACTTCAGTAGTCCATCTTCTGTCTTTTCCAGAACCTAAGAGGAATAATGAAACATACGGAAATTGTGTCACCCTCGGTTAAATTATATTTGTGACAAGGTGAATCCATGTTTTCATTGTTAGTTCTCAAACTGGAACATGACATAATACCTTGTTATTATTCTTTGCAGATATCACTACAATTATGGTTACATTTCCTGTTCTCGTCACAATGTGAACTGTGCCCTGATTTCCAACAAGCTTTTACCTGCAGTGCCCAAAATGGAGAAATGGTCTGCTTGGTCCTGTACAGATTCAAAGGTGTTACTTTACCACATCTAGGGCTTTTGTAGGAGCATTGTATAGGTAGTACCAGATGCACTCCCAGCCATAAACTAGTATGTCACACAATTAGTCTCAAATCATAATCTTATTCAGACTTACCGTAGCCATATACACAGCTGGCGTTTTAGTCTTGGACTGCTGAAATACGACTGCCACATAGTCTCCACATTCCACTGCGACACTGTGACAAAAATAATAGGAATTTTCTGTGACTGGTCAAAAAAGGAATGTGGACTCTTGCCAACTGACTACACCATGCACCTTCCCACATTTGTTTCATTAAAAACTACCACACCCCAGGGTCATTACATTTTATAATAACATTGGTAATCACATCCCATATGAGAAGGAAACATGATGGCAGTATGTTTTCAACAGTCAGAAATGTGCCAATATGGGTCATTTGGTAATGGACTTACGCTGTCATTTTTTTTAGTTAATTTTCACAGGCACTGCTTCGAGTGGGATAATGGTATGAAGTGTGACATCATCTGACTTACTGTTCTTCTGGTGGATCCTGCATTGATGGGATTGGTGCTGGTGGATCCTGCATTGATGGGATTGGTGGATCCTGCATTGATGGGATTGGTGCTGGTGGATCCTGTATTGATGGGATTGGTGCTGGTGGATCCTGTGTTGATGGGATTGGTGTTAGTGGATTCTGCATTGATGGGATTGGTGCTGGTGGATCCTGCGTTGATGGGATTGGTGCTGGTGGATCCTGCGTTGATGGGATTGGTGCTGAGGTTGGTGCCGACAGCATCCTGTAGACCAATGAATATTGTGAGATGGCAATGAATGCCTAAAAAAATTGATGGATTAGAGTAGGTTAAAACCAGCACTGCTACAAGAAGTTAAATCCATATGCCCTGGAGATTGAATAATAGAACTATGCTGATCCATGATCCATGCTTATTGTTTTTTGTTATTGTGTTGTATGTCTTTTGTTCAGGGATCCTGGGGAGAACACTGGTTTACCAGTGACAGGGTCCCTGGTCATGAATGATGTCAATAAAAAATAAAAATGCATGCCATAGACTCTACAATGAAAAGAAAAAGAATGAATTTCAAGTGTATTGTATATTTACCTTATCCCGGCTTTAAGAGAGACCAGTCTTGAATTCCCAGTGAAGTCAGCATTCCTGCAAGGATCCACTTTGCTGGTGTCGCCTGAAGTGCAGATATCACAGAAGCAGCTCCTCTCTTTTGTGGAGACTAGGAAAGGCTCGACGCCGATGAAGGAGTGATTTGCCCGAGTGTTAGGGATGGCCTTTAGCTTTAGTGCCCTCTCTCCACGGTCCCTGTTAATCTCACTGGATGGTACATAAAAGAACGATCGCCTCATATGCACATGCCCTTCCTCCTTTGGTACGGTCAAACTCTCTGCACAAAACTTGTATAGCTCGCGGGCATTTCTTATAACCACACGACGTGATTTTACTGCTGTGAGGGCACATTTTTTGATGACCCCAATTTCGGCATCACAGGGACCTTTCCCATGCCGTGACCCAAAAAAGTGCTTTTGGACTTTCCATCCAAAATCCTCAGATCCATGTGATGCATCAGCGAAAGGGATTTTCGACTTGTATTGGGTTGGCGACCCATCTGAAAACTGAATCTGTTGTTGAAAGGTTAACCCCTTCCTCACCAGATGCTCGTTTGTGAGTGTGGCGAAGTGATGCACTGCATGGTAATCATGCTTCCTGTCATCACTGATGATAATGCATGATTCATGCATCAGTTCACCACACTCAGGGCAATGGAAGTAGGCAACAACTGGATGAATAGTGGCCTGCTCATAGCTCCAGTGTGCACTCTGGATCTCGTCCTGGAAATGGCAGTTGTAGTTCTGGGCAAAATCCATACATGTGACCAGCCATCCTTCTGGAAGAGTTTGCTTCAAGCCCTCGAACTGTCTGCTTTGCCACTTTGCATTGATGAGATGTTTCGAGAATGGCTGCAGCTCCACCAGAAGTTCAGTGACCAACTCGTTGGTGGTTCCAACCCGTTCTTTCAGGACGAAGTGCTTGGCCTCGCACTCCGTCCCATCCTTTGATGATTTGGTGTAGGCCTCGCTCTGCCAGCGCTTCCACTTTATCTCGGCATCTCCACACTCTTCCAGGAGAGGGTTGAGCTGACTGTGTAGCTTCTCGACCCCACAATCAGGGCATTCCCGGTCGATGCAAATCTTTCTGGGGAACAGATCTTCAGTAGGGCAAAGTGTGAGGGAGGAAGCCTGGTACTTATGGCGAATGACATCTTGTTGTCCTGTCTGGATGGTCTTCATATGCAGTGTCTGGATCTTGAAGTCTATGTTAATGCAGTACTCGCACAAGCATTGCATCAGCTTGGTGTTGGCGACAGGTTTCACATGCTTGGGGCGTAGAGCTGCAAACGTACTGAAGCTCAAAGAAATGTTAGGAAACTCTGCTTTGAACTCGGAGAATGCTGTTTTCATGGTGCACTCCATGACCTTGGCTGCCTGAACACCAAGAGCTGATCGTGCCATTGGTATGTCCCTGGAGGTGCGTGTGTAAAAACACAGCACCTTGGCCACTGTGTCTGCACTGACAGAGTTGCATCTTTTCTTCCGAAAATCTATGGCTTGCTTGTGCGCTGGGCGACTTAGGAAAGTCCAACTGAGCCCCAGTGTTCTCCTGGCAATGGTCTTCCTTTTTATGCGGAGAGACTGATACATGACACGCCTCAGCTGAATGTCCCGCTTTTTACGGCTTTTACGGATGCTGTCGAGAACAACTTTCACCGATGTTGATTCAAGGAAGTCAATCCTCTTTCGGCTAACGGGACTTAGGACCCCTTTCTTCCTCAGTGCTGCCTTCTTCCTTGGGGTTGATTTTTCAATCATTCCACTAACAACTTCGGCAAAATAATCTGGATTCCGTGGGGCCACTCTCCAGGAGCGTGATAGAGCTTTCCTCCTCGCTGCACTGGTCTGTGTAACTGTTGGCTCTGGAGGTGGTGTTGTCGTGTCACTCTCCTGGTGCTTTGAGGCTCGTTGTTGTCGTCTCTGCTCATTTATTCGCCTCTTTTTCTGATTAGAGAGTGATGCTCTGTATGCCCTCTTACCTTCCCGCCATTCTTTTTGCTGCTGGCTCATCCCTGCCCGGGTTTTCTTTGAAGTTGGAGCCTGGGAGTTACCCTCCTCTTTTCTCCTTCGTCTCATCTGCCTCATTCTAACTCTTGCCGTCTCCCTATTCCTTGCTGTCCTTGCCTCGGATTCTTCCATTCTGTACTTCATAAGACGAGCACTTTCTTCCAAACGAAATTGTTTATATCTTGTTGGACTGGCCTTCAGCCGCAACAATTGGGCCCGTTTTGCCTGTGCATTTTTTGCGCGTTTTTCCCTGGCTTTGCTTCTTGGAGAGCTGGCGGTCTCATTCTGTACTGGAATCTGATCTAAAACACTTATATCAGGCTCTGTTCTTTCTCTAAGTTTCATTGTTCTTCATGTAATGATGGCTACAAGACTTCAAAAGTACCGGTAACACTGAAAAAGGAAATAGGTTTAACTGTTCATTAAATAGATCCAGAATTTGAGTAGGCCTAACATGTTTTCCGTCTGAATTTGGAGAAAAGGAGGTACATTCCTATTTTGTATTAGGTCAGTACGGGCCCGCGTCTTCCATTCATGAGGTCGTGGGTTCTAAAGCTGGAACATTAAAATTGTCGTCTAGTTTCTGGGTTGTAGCTCCCTATCTACTATCCCTAAATCATAGACGTTAACCTGTGCGTTTGTCGCACGAGACTAGCACTGCCAGCTTGGCGTTTAAACTCCTTCAAGGAGTATTGTCCAAGTTCCCGCAAGGGAGGATCATTGCAAAACAAAGTACGGTAGTGGAAATGAGGAGGCCTCTTTCATGACATTATTATGGGAAGTTATCACAAAACATTTAAACATCTTACAGCTTAACCCACGATGTAGTGGAACTGGTGCACACAATAATATATAGGGAATGTACCACCCACCCCCCTCAAAAAAAATTAGCGTGAGCACAGGCAATAATATCTGCACATTTTTCACAGCAAGTGCAGGTTTTCCCCTAAATTCTACCTGAGCATAGCCTATACCACAATGTAGTGGAACCGGTACCCACAATAAATATATGGAAAATGTGTCACCCAGGAAAATAACATTCAGCATTAAATGTACAGTGATAAAAAAACCAGAAGAATAAATTCATACAGTAATATATCTGGCGTATCAGAGAAGAATAAAATTACGTTCGTAACAAGACACTGTTACGAAACATAACAGCATTTCAGTGAACAATAATCATTTCATTACATTTTGGTTGCATAACAGCCTCGTTTGCATGATTTTTCAACAGCGGCATGAGTGCAAAAATTATCCGTCAAGTATCATCATAAGCGACAAGCAAAAGCCTGTTCTGAAAAATACATATATGTGCGTTGTTACGAACATAACAGCATTTCAGTGATCAATATTAATTTTAAATTTACATTTGGTTGCGCAACAGCCTTGTTCGCCTAATTTTTTAATAACGGCATCAGTGCAAAAATTATCCGCTAAGCAGTGTTAGCACTAGGATTATAATTTAGGGGGGGACATCCCCCCCTTCCAAATTTTTTTGGAGGGGATTTTTAAATTTTGGGGGGGAATTTTTACTATTTGGGAGTTGGGATCGCAAATACTAAAATTAGGCATAAATTTAAACTTCTTTATCATAAAATGATGTTGTACTAGTTTTATGCATTAGTAAATGACAGTTGGGCATCATTAGTACAAATTGAAAGCTGATAAAATCAAGCATCGCCCAGTAAAAAAAAAAAGAAAAAAAAAAAAATTGGGGGATTTCCACCCCTCCCCCCGCCGAAATCCCCCTCCCCCTACGATATCCTCAATGCGGGATCGGCAAAGAAGGTGCGGGAATCCCGCTGCTTAGCGCCAACACATGCCGCTAAGTATCATCGTAAGCGACAAGAAAAAGCCTGTTCTGAAATTAAATACATGTGCGTAACATCGGACACCGCCCAATACACTCAAATTGGCGTCCGTTGTTACGAACATAACAACATTTCAGTGATCAATATTTATTTTAAATTTACATTTGGTTGCGTAACAGCCTTGTTTGCCGATTTTTTTAGTAGCGGCATCAGTGCAAAAATTATCCGCTAAGTATGATCGTAAGCGACAAGCAAAAGCTTGTTCTGAAATAACATACATGTGCGTAACATCGGACACTGCCAAAGACTGTGTAAATTGTGTCTAAGTTACGAACATCACTACAATTTCTTAAGTCTGAGACAGAATACTTGTCCGTTTATTCAATTTTTCATTTTTTCTGTGGACGTATTAATCTATCCTACTATATTCGTAAACTACATCAATCCCAGTTAGATTTCAACTAGTTCAATCTGGGAGCCTCAGTTTAACAACCACCAATTATGTTCGTAACAAAAGACACGCCATGCAACTCACACGTAAAAATCACACTCGGCCTACGCAATAGTCAGAATGGGTTATTTGCATCGTTTTAAAAAAATATTACGTTGTATGTGGAAAAGTAATCTTAGAAGCAAAACATATTGGCCAACTCACCTGAATTACCAGCGATTCTCTGTGATATTCATAGATTTATGTCACGCGATATCAGGACTGATGTTCGTAACAACAATGCAGCGGTGTTTTTGCGATCGGACACCACCTACATAAATACTCGTACACTGCCTGCAGGGCTTTGCCGCGTCGATTATGCAACGTTATTCCCGCGCATGCGCTAGAGGGTGCATAGTAAAATAATTTCACCCAGCCACGATATGGGTACGGATGATTTCGGGCGGCTTTGCCAAACGTGATGATGTTCGTAACAGTTTGGACACCGCCGATTCTTTACGACGAGCACGCCCGTTTTGTGAAGTTGGCTTGCTCCTTCCAAATGATCGTTCTTGCTGTTTATTTAGTTAGATCGAATGCTCTGTAGTCACTCAATTTCCAGTGAATATGATCTTGTCTTCATGGAAAATTGGAGGCATTTGATGTTCGTAACATGCAAGGACACCGCGGTTACGAACATCATCGTAGTTTTAGATGTCCGTCAATTTTTTTTTTAAAGAACCACACATGTCTGGTCAGTTGATATACATATCGACATGTCTTGTCAGCAAAATCAAACAAAGGATGGTCGATGTTGTGTCCATCTTAAAGCAGCATTATTGATTTTATTTGTCAGTCATTTTATGTCACAAATTGGTGTCTTTTTCTGGTGCATATTTCTGTGAAATGTCAGGATAAAAAATGAGCGACATCGACAATGATGATAATGTTATCTTATGTATATCTTGAATATGTCTGCTACATGAATTAAAAATAGACTGGTAATTTGGGTCTGCTTATCGTCATTTATTAGGCATTTTAAAGCAGTAGTACAGAATCTCTGCAGTATCATATTTGTGCATATATGGTAACAGCACCCTGGGCGAGGTATACGGTACCCTGGGTGGGGTAGAGTCAGCTCACTGCCCTGGATATGCATGTGCGTGCGAATCAATACTGCTGTACAGAAACAGTATAGCCAGTACACCAGCTCTATGTAGATATGGATACATATACAGTACTGTGTTAACAATAGCTGTTAGGTTGCCCTGTGCTGTAGCCAAATCTTAACGTTAGGATTAGGCCGCTTTTGGGGCTTTCTTTGTTTATTACAAGATATCGTTGAAAGTTGAAACTTGTGAATTCTAATAATTCTTCATCAGCAAAATAATAAGCCATCCCTTCAGTACAAATAAATGTCAAAAGAGTGGGCTAGACATTTGTAATCTTACAGTATGAATTTTCAGTGAAAAATCAACTATCAAAACATGCAAAAGACAACTTATTATAGTCATGATTGTTATGACAGGAATTTTGAAAATTACGACCGTTTTTTTGACAAAACGCGAACACTGAGTGTGAAAGCAAATATCACGCCGCAACATTTTTTATCGCGTCACCTGGGATGCGTCCCAAAGAGTGAGAAGCCTAAAAATTCACGTGGGAGTTTTCAAGGTCCACAGTCCTATTTTGTTCGTTTTGGCCAAAACACGATCAGCAGTTGGGACACTTACGATTGGCCAAGATTTCCCTTAGGATGCCGGAAGTTTTCAGAAGCCTACTTCACACTGCTCGGCATAATGTTCCAAACTACCTAGACCGTAGCTATAACGATGATGTATATATCTTTGAGGGTTGGATTACTGCAGGGAAAGGTGGGTGGTGGCGGAGGGCATAAATTGTGCCAGTGAAGTAGAACCAACAAGAATGCAAATGTGCAGTGTGATTCCTTGCCTCAATAATGGAAATGATTAATGTATTGTTATAGTCACTTGCCCGGTTGTTCATGTGTATTACCAAGAATAAGGTTCTATTGCAGGTGGAACTATGTACCAAATAACATGATTACATATATACATAGTATGTGGAACTACATATTAAAAATCATGGTGAAGTCTTTTCAGTGTTTCATCTCTGTTGACCCCAAATGACCTTGGATATCTGTAAAAATTAACAGACTTGTACTTTATATTACAGAAGACTGAAGTAAAAGGTGGGTGCGGGTGCATAAATTGTGTAAGTGAAGTTAAACTACAAATGACTTACCAGCTGAACCGAAGGCAAGGTTGTATACTTTGGTGGGGCTGAATTTAACACAGCATACGTTGGCTTTGGCCTCTATACATGTAACTGAGTTCTCCTGATAGGTTGACCATATCTTAACTAAATGAAGCAGAAACAAGGTTATAAGTATGAGAAATCAGACTTGTTTTGTCGAAAACATATCACTTTGAAGATCAGAAAGTGCATATGTGACCGTCCATAACAAAAGCGCTGTAAAGTTGACTTTTTCATTTTTGGAGATTTCTCCATTTCTGAAAAGTGCATATTTTTATCTTTAAATTGAAATGATCCATTGTGATTGGATATTCAGAAGCCAAGTTATCAGCTCTTGAATTATGACAATATGAAAAAAATAGTTTTGGGATAAGTGGCAAGTTTCACAGAATTTTTTCAATGATTTTCAAAGGAAATGGCCTTAAAATTGTTGCATTTATCATATTTTAGGACACATTGTCATCCTACTTTTTTGTGAGATTGGTGAGAAAAAAATCCTAGACTTCATTTCTTGGCAAAAATCCAAATCATCAATTTCCAACTTGACTAAGCATTTTAGGCTGTAGTGCGAAATCATCATTTGCGACTTTATAACCCTTTTGTTGTGGATGGTCACATATGTACAGAAATGTATATGGGACATGCCCTGGTGTTCAAACGTTATTCGTGGGACATTCTAGAGAACACTTGGTTACAAAAAAAAAGTTATGAACAGGGACTAAATCATAATGGTTGTATATGATAGTATCTAGTAACCTTCACAAAATAACAAATATATAGGTTTTCATGGAATCCTATAGTTTATTTATCTTTATGCTAATGAGCTTCATTCATGGGACAGTGTTTGGACATTGATATTGAGGTGTAGTGATAAAGAATGAAAACTCTGTGGTATTATATAACGTTTGGTATATTCATG
>JAODUJ010250184.1:0-10313 GCA_027564615.1 Psolus chitonoides
AACAATACTCAATATAGGGGACTTCAGTCACATGAAGGTGGATCACATATCGACACATTCATTGTAGGTAGAGATATTGATAGAACAATACTCAATATAGGGGACTTTTTCAACCAAAACAATTGTTTATGGCATTTACTATCTAATAGGGTAATTTTATTTTCCCTTCAAAATTTATCCTTCTTCACTGGCCTAATAGCTATTTTCTCACCCTTCTAAAAAAACGACCTAACTTCAGTTGTATTCATCAAGTTAGAACAGAAAGTACTCAGACATGTTTATAGATTTCATTGTAAGTTCCAAATTTTCTTACAGTATACAAGTCCCTGGATACTGAGACCAGTGTGTGACACAGGGGGTGCTCCTTCTAGTTCAAGGTTCAGAGCACTGTTTAGCTTGCAATCAACAGGAGCAGCAAAAGTAATCCATCTGGGAGGAGAGCACATTTTGCCAAAAAAGGCAACTGCACAGAATTGGGAGACATTGGTCCCCCCACACCTTCATATCTGGTGCTGTTGTCCCTGAGCTGCAACATTGGCATGAGCAAACATTTATGCCATGGAAATATTTGATATGATCTGTACTGATTCTGTATTTATGACATTCTTTCCCCGTAGCAAGTTGAGCTTTGCCAACAGCTGTACAAACTGTACTCCCAGCTTTTTATTTTGTGGAATATAAGCATGAACGAGGCAATACAATAAGCAGAAGCCAGGGACTGTTTAGCACCTGGTCAGCCTGAAAGTGATCCATGGTTCCACTAGAATGTTTATGAACCAGGAGTCTACCTTTGTATGCTTTACCACCCAGACTTGTTTATAGATTCCATCAGTAGTGCCAAATCTTGATAGTATACAAATCACTGGATATTGAGACCAGTGTGTGACACAGGGGGTGCTCCTTCTAGTTCAAGGTTCAGATCCCTGCCTAGAAATTGTGTGGCTTGCAACAGGAGCAGCAAAAGTAATCAATCTGGGAGGGGGGCACATTCTACCAAAAAGGGCAACTTTGCACAATAGTATGGGACATTAGTTCCCCCCCCCCATCTCTGGTGCTGTCATCCCTGAGCTGCAACATTGATATGAGCAAACATTCATGTCATGGAAATATTTGATATGTCCTGCACTGATTCTGTATTTATTACATTCTCTCCCTGTAGCAAGTTGAGCTTTGCCGACAGCTGTACAAACTGTACTCCCAGCTAAGGATGTTGTTCGATACCTACTGTAAGCTTGTCAACTCCACCAGGGACTCCATGACCCCACAGGTATGTACACATTCATTTTGTGAAATATAAACATGGACAAGGCTCAAGATAAGCAGGGGCCAGGGGCTGTTCATGCCCTGGTCAGCCCTAAAGTGATCCCTGGTTCCACTAGGATGTTTATGAGCCAGGGGTCACTGTCAATGTGTAGTGGTACCTGGTCTTTGCAAACCTCATTTCACAGAAAGCCAACATTGGACAATATGTTCACATGATACCCAAACCAAATCAGCAAGTTATAACATATTCAGAGCTCAGGGTATTTATATATCAAAATCAACCTTACAAAATGTGCATAAATGAGTAACTGGCCCTTGGTCAATATCAAGTGGCCCCTGGTTTGACCAGAGTAATAATAATATCCAGGAATTTTAATAGCGCCCTCCACCAAGGTCTCAAAATGTACCCTTGTCCCCACGGGGACGTTCTGACAGGGTTGCCACAATACAGGTTTACCGTGTTACCATTGTGGGACTGGTCCCGAAGGGAACAAGCCTATATACCCTCTTTGTATGTCACTCTGTCCGTCATGCCACTTTAGGTCCGACAAGTCGTCCTTCAACAAGTCAACCCACAACATGTTGACCATGCCTAGTGTTGCCACTCCTGATTGGATGTAATGAGTGGGGTGGTAAATGTTGACTATTTGAATTACTTTTTAGTCTGGCAGGAAAAATGGATTACAGTAGTCTGTTCATCACTAAATTTATTCAAACTCGATAGAGAGGTTGCAATGGAATAGAGAGGACCAACAATAGAGTTGCTGATGGAACGCAAGAGCGGACTTAATTGGAACCCAAACTGATAGAACGCCAGGGTTGACATAATGGGGGTGATGGGGGAGAGGATACAGGGGTGCAGTGGGCGATGTTAATGTTAATTGTGATATTTAGTTAGGGTGGAAGGGGGGCAGGAATTTTGAAAATCATTGAACTAATTAATAGAAAACAGTCAACCCACCAACTCATAGAAATGTCAACTGCTCCCCAGACTCTACACCCCCTTAGTTAGACCAACATTATCTGGGACCATCTTCTACGAATTATGCTCATTCTTGTTACTTCTTAGATGGTTGATTTCTCTGAGGATGTTGCTATGGCCAAGACAGAGCTACGGCAGGCTGCTGAGGACATTGAGAGGAACATGGGGTCCTTCTCTCCTGATATAGATGCCTCCCAGACAAAGAGGGAGGACGCAAGAAGGGCTCTACGTACCGAGATGGGCAACAGGTCATTTGCAACAGCCCTCAGAATGCTCCATGTTTACAGGTAATTCATAACTACGTATAGGCATATGAAGCAGGGGGCTGAGGGGGCCCCCTCAGAATGCTCCATGTTTACAGGTAATTCATAACTAGGCTCAGCCGAAATGAATTTTGCTTGCCAATTCCAATGGTTTTTCACATCACCGGCCGATGTCCGATCCAAAAAAGAAAAAAAAAGTGATTTAGATAGAATTGACAAAATTACTGTGAATGATGTTGTTTGTGACACTGACGCAGTGTCTAGTAACTGCATTGAGAAAGAATCCTGCATGTTCCAATTACCGTCATACATCATACGGCCTGCGAATATCAATTACTGTGAATGATGTGACATGATGTGAATTGTTTGTGACACAGACGCAGTGTCTAGTAACTGCATTGAGAAAGAATCATGCATGTACCAATCACCGATATACATCATACGGCCTGCGAATATCAATTACTGTGAATGATGTGACATGATGTGAATTGTTTGTGACACCGAGGCAGTGTCTAGTAACTGCATTGAGGAAGAATCCAATTATCGTCATACATCATACGGCCCAAGAAAATCTCTTTTTGAAAAATATCATAGCAGTGTTTCGCCAATTACGGACACTGGCTTGTGAACAGCGGGCTTCTATATTCAATTCCAATGTACAATACCATAAATATTGAGGCTTATGACGCAATTTCATTATGCAAAAAGATCTTTATTTTCTTTTCCCAACATCAGTAAACATTGGTGTATGTAAACAATTTTTCTGCTGATCCAAGTTTTTGCCCATCATGCAAAATACCGGCCAATCCGATGTCCGATTCATATGATTGTATGAGCCGTATTCATAACCCTTATGTCATTTTCCTGTTTTATGACTGAACTCTGTAGGACACCAGTTAAATGCATGAGAAAGACTGGGCTGTTCCATTGTTTTAGAAAATGTGTGATCACATCAGCTGTATAGAAGAGTGAAGACTTCGTTTTTGTGCATGTTTCCTGACGATGCATTTCTGTATGTATACTGTGTCTGTTGTGCCAGTTGTATAAATACACTACTATTAAACTGATCATTATTGTGTGCATCAAATTAACGAAATGCACAGAGGGACCTTTTAGTACACAAATAGGTTTTGCAGTCTTCAACATAATTTACACTGTTTGTACAGGCCAATTGTTATTTGACAACCATATTATTATGAAATAGGTATTTGCACAAAACAGCTGACACTTGTGTCCTCGTCCAGATGCTGAACAGGCCTTGACGAGTAACATCATAGAAATAGAAATTTGACATATATCCGCATGTAAAATGAAGGGTTTATGACCAGTAATAACCAGATGACTTCGATATTTATTGGTGATCTGGAGCCCGGCTCCGACATTATCCTGATGGATTGCTGATTTTCTTGTCCAATTGTATAGGACAATTATTGTTTAATACCCATATTATTATAGAATAGAAATTTTCAGATATATCTGCATATAAAATAAAGGGTTTATGAATAGTAGAAATGATCAGACGCAGATTCGCGAAAAAGAGGACAATAGATCTGCATATCACCAGATGCATTCAGCTCTAGATCCTATTGTACTTTCCCGGTTGGCGTGGATAATGGGTTAGTTATAGCCTATATTCATGGCGTAATAGCACGGGGGAGCCATCACCAGTCGTATCTTTCACCTTATAGTCATTGTCGTCTTTATTCACTCATGCGGACCTGGTCACAGCATGCTGCGTGCCCTATTATTCGTGCAGGAGGTTGCATAGGCATTGAAGCATGAAGCTGTTACGTAACTACCAGAATGTGGAAGAGCTGACCGCCGCTGCCGCTCCGTGGGCTTGGATATTGGGTTAGGTACAGCCTATATCCATGCGGTAATGATGGAAGGGCGCTATCACCAGCGATACCTTTCACTTTATAATCATTGTCGTCTTTATTGTAAGTCTTTTTATCTTCAAATAGAAGCAAATTGCTGCCACGTCTTTACTCTCTTGCGTGGATCTCGTCACTGCGCTGCATGTCTAGTTTTTCATCAAGAGGTTGCAGAGGCATCGGAGCGTTAAATGCTGTTACGTAACTACCGAAATGTAGCAAACAGAGGGCTGGCCGCCAGCTGCGTTCAGCTCTAGATGCTATTGTCTCGCCACGGCCGGCCTATAAATTCTGCCTCCATAGATAATTGGTTTACTACTGGTGACAACATTTTATGTCTGTGTTACAGATCTATGTGGACGGGTCACATGTTTGGCTCAGGAGAAGAGGACGATGAAGACATATTGCTGCATCTCTTCTGTGAGCACCTCGCAGAAGGCAAAACTGGTAAGATTTCAGTTCGGAACTCTACTGGTTCAGGGACCCAATAATGGCACATTTCAAAGAAAACTTCTCTGAAATAAGTTGAAGGAAATAGAAAAAGCTGTTATGCCCATCCTTTCAAATTAGGTCTGCACGGTTGAGCTGAAGAATAAAAGGATGATGAAATACTGTGATTTATTCAAATTAGCTTGCCGTGTTACCTCGGATAGTCTTCTTCTTTTCCCTGTGAAATATCGCCGCTTATCATATTTACTGCTCTCCTCAGGTGTCCGTGCCACCAGCACTAGTTCAACCATATGGGCAATTCCAAGGTTACTCAAGTGACATTTTTGGCCTGGCAATAACTTTTTTAGTGTCATAGTTTGTTAATTGAAGTTGTTAAAATCCTAATATTCCTACATTGGGTGCATTGTGTAAAGGCTTCACTCAGCACAAGAGATTATTTTCAGAAACATATTTTGTGTTGGTATGTGAAAAACAGTTGGTTACTCGCATTACATTTTTTCTGCGCCTAAAATTGAATAGGATAGGTATAAGAGAAATCCTATATCCCTGATTCTTAATTAATTTGTTTGAAAAAACTTCACTCCTAGTCCTAAATTACTGGAAATAACACTCTTCAAAATGCAAGTAGCTAACTCAGACCTGCAAAATGAATGCAATGCACAATTACATGTATTTCTACGGAATAATCACATGAAGAATGAACAGCAGTCACGATTTCTTCTCAAAATGGGAGGGGGGCATTGATGTTTTACTAAAACAGGCTTTGACCGAGGGAGGGGTCACCCCGCGCCCACCTACCTACCTACCTATCATAGACAGAGGGTGTCACAGGCCCCCTCCCCCACACCCTGGTAGGTAGGTAGGTAAGTGGGGGGTGCGGGTGACCCCTACCCACACAACACCCCGCACCCCCCCCTCGGGTTCAGAAGGCAGCCGATATCCCTGTTGTGGATCCAGTGGCCTCAGATCATCAAATTCCCGCAAGTAAATCATGTGTGCAATCAGCACGCCAAAAAAATTCATGGGTAATTACAGCAATATTTTTCATGAATTATCACTTTTCTGGCAAAAATAACAACATTTCTTATAGCGTTTAGGGATGGGCTGGGGGCTGGATTGACAGGTGCTTGGTAACAGATTCTTGTTGGACCGGCGCGTGGTCGGCGCTATACTCGAAGACGCAGCGTTTTGTTCAAAGGATTGGGTTGGTTTTTAGTCTTCCACTCTACAGAACAAGCTATGCTTAAATTCTGCATGCCAGAATGAATGGGCTCGAGGGCCAAATTTGGCCCGTGGGCCACCTATTAAAAACAAGGATCCTATATTATTTATAACTTCCTCCAAAATGGCAAAAATTTTAGTTACTCGCGTTACGGTTACTCACATTACAGTTTGTCCACTATACTAACCACATTTGAAATCCCACTTTTGTTATAGAAACCAAGAAAAATATTGTTTTTACAAAGCTACATTAATTATGTATCATTTATACTAGCTGAACCCCCAAGACATGAAAATTAACATTATTAAGGGTGTACAAATATCAATCTATCAATGAAACTCTAAGGTCACCCAATTTACTAAATTTGTAGCCTTCATATTTATAAAAATATGAGTAAATTTCCACTTTGTCATGGAATTGACCATATATATTATCGTCACACATGTCTGTTCCAGTTTGTCCCAATCCCATATGTTCTGCTCATTCAAAGTATTTGTGTAATCAGCACTAGTTCAACCGTATCTATTATTGCCTCACATAGTTGTGCCAAATTGTCACAATCTCATATTTACGGCTCATTTCAATTGTTTGTGCCATCAGCACAGCACTAGTTTGACCATATCTATTATTGCCTCAATTAGTTCTGCCAATTTGTCCCAATCTCATATTTGCTGTTCATTTCAAGTATTTGTGCCATCAGCACTAGTTTAACCATATCTATCATCGCCTCACATAGTTGTGCCAATCTCATATTTACTGCTCTTTTCAGGTGTTTGTGCCATCAGCACTATTTTGACCATATTTATTATTGTCTCACATGGCTATTCTAGTTTGTCCCAATCTCATATTTGCTGCTCTTTTCAGGTGTTCGTGCAATCAGCAGCAGTGCTGAAGAACTGACAGTGATCTGTAACCAACTAATGGAGGTCAACATGAGGCTCATGACGGCTACTAAACGGGTCGAGGTCCTCGAAGTGCAAGAAGTCATGGAGAAGCACGAATCGGAGCCATGTGATGAAACCCTCAAAGGTAGCAGCGAAACCCTGGCAGGAGACATGCAGGAGGAGGAGCAGGATAATCTTGAATCTAAGGACGACACTGAAACAAAGGATACGCAGGATAATGTTACTGAGGCTGATACCAAGGACACTAATGTCCAGGACAATGAGACAGTGACACATGATCCCCATCCAGAGGGTGAGGGTCAGACCAGTCCGAAAGGTGAATATTTGCAAACCCCAATCATAGAGGAAGGATCACCCAATCGTAACTCCTTCATTTGTCAAGCTGTCATCGTCGACAATTACTTGGAAGAAATCCCCGAACTAGAGGATAATTCTGCCACCTCCGACGATGACACGGTCAAGGCGGGGTCTGTCGCTGACGAAGTTGACTTTGAACTTCTCTCATCCCTGCAAGAAGAATCTGTTGACGACCCAGAAACACTGCCTTGTGATTCGCCAGCTAACTTTGATATGTTCCCTGCCGGGGGGTTAGAGGATCAGGTTGACGATACTCCAGATATACCAATTATTGAGATACAGACCGATACAGACAATGAGGAAGGTGGTGGGGAGGGGATGTGGTCTGACCCTGTAGTAGAGGAAGTGTTGATTGATGATGGGGAGGAGGGTGTATTCCTTGATGAGGAAGATATTGATGGGACTGGAATGGAGGGGGTAGTGGAGGATGCAGAGAAGGGTGCACTGGAGAGTGCAGTGGAAGGTGCCGAGAAAGAGGCACTGAAGGATACACTCGACACCCCTACTGCACCCCTGACAGAAGAATCTGAGGATAATGGAGAAGAGGTGATTTGGCAAAAACAGAATAGTGCTTCAGAGACTGATACTGATGATTTGTGTACGAACCTATAGATAAGAAGCTGGTGAGGCTGCAGTGGAGGGTGCAATGTGAGGGGTACATTGGTGGGTACAGTTGATGCCACTACTGGTCCCATAGGAGGGGAGTGAGGTGATTCAGAAGAGTTGATTGGGCAGAAACAGCATTCCTTCAGAAACCGATACTGATGAGATGGCATTGTGAATATCTTCACGTAGTCCAACATGACAAACAATGTACATTAGTTACTTTGAGCATACCTGAACATGCCCCCTCCCTACACAGGTCTCTGAAAAAAGGTATAAGCAACAGAATAGCAACATTCTTCTTGAACTATTTGTTTCTGTAATTTCCTCATATGTAGGTCAAGGAAAATCTGGTCCCAGGGAGTACAAATCCAGTCTTGGGGAAGTACCACATGTGGTTTACAAAATGGTTATTGTTACTTGAATTCTCTCTTTACATCTTAGGGAAATACTTCATACACTATAGTTTACATACAACCTTTACTTTACATACAAGCTTCGAGGCCTACAAAGCACAGAACAAGAGCTGAACTCCTTGAGGTCTTCAAAATATTTCATGGTTATTCAAAGGTTAGCCCATCAATGTTCTTCACAAGTTGGTGACTACTTGAATGAAGAAGGGGTCTTTAAAAACGTTGGCTTCCTGCCCCTGATGGTTCAAGGGAAAAACCTAGTGTGAAATCTATTCCACAAAATCCTGTAGTCAGTATCGTCTATGCCAATCTACCACTTGGTTTATCATTTGTATTGTCAACATGTATAAGAGACCTTGTATGCAGACATGTTGGACACTTCCTGTTATCATTTGAGAAAACTGGCCTTTGGTCTAAAAGTGCTATAATGTCAGGGAACAGTACATCGAAGTTACACTAACAAAAAGGCCACAAGAAGACCTACTCTATGCTCAAAATTATATAGTATATATATATACATATATATATATATATAATTTGGGGCATAGAGTTCATTAAAGAAGATAATCCTACAGTGTCATTTGCATTTTATTTATTACCCAATGAAGGAAAGTAATTATGTTTTTGTTCATTAGCACATCTTGTTATGTTGGTAGATGCAGCACATAGGTTTGTATATCTAGTTTTATATAAAGCTGTAGAGCGATCCCTAGGAGGCTGGGGCTTTTAAGAATTCATTTTTTCAGATAACATTCACTAAATGGTGATTGTGTAGTCTAGTGTAGGGGCGAGTGACACAGTGACTGGCCATAGACTATGAAACATTTGCTTGCAGCATCGGTTCATTTTAAACATTTGTGTAAAGGTCAACTGCTGTATATAGGGATGAACCCTGTTGTAGGAATATACATCATAATGGTAGTAGTATGTGGGGAAAATGTTCCATTTCTTAAGGAATGTAGATGACTCTTATTTTGCTTTTTATACAGCCAAGGTCATTCATGAACCTGCTGATCATTCTGCACCAACAGACAGGATGTTTATATTAGAATTTTGCCAATCAATTGTATTATTTATGTTTAAAACTACCATGGCATTAACAGCAATAACCTAATAAGGTAATGCTGATGTGGTAGAACCAAGGTAGGGAATTGCCCTCCTGTTCGAACACAAAATGCAGAATTTGTATAGTCAGCCCCATGGGAGGTAAGAAGAGGCGCCCCAACGGGAAATCCAGACACCCTTGACAGCACGGTCAGGCAAAAAGCATGAACACTGACTGCAATGCAAGGTGGAGTCACAAAAGGCAAAGGTCATTTTCATTTGTGTTTGCTCCTGTCAGACCGTCTGTGGCCATATTTTCTTTGGAGGAGTTTCTACATGTGAGCAGCAGTTAGAGAACCTCAATGTGATAATAACCATGTTTTTCCTCAATTTCTCTTCAAGAACAACCACAGAATTGTTCCCGCAGTTTTATTTCCAAATAATATCATGTGACCGTAATAATATTAACCCTCATCATGCTGAGCGTTCCGAACCCAGCAGACACGTTTTTACTAGTTCACGCGGTGCTCTAAGATGCGCAGCTACTGGAATTGCTCGACCATGTCCAGTGCCTCAGACGGGTGCCACTGTTACATAACTACTGGAATGTACCAACAATGGCACTGACTGACACCTGCTTCCCGCTTTAATGGCCCGGGGCGGGATGCCCGCCTAATAATGGTTAATAAAACGATGTCTGTGTTGTTGTTCGCGATGTGAGTGAGGGGAGAGCACCATCCATATAATGAGGCAATCTCTCACAGTGCTATTCGGATAGAAGTGAGAGAATTGTGCCCCTGTATCTATCCCTCATGCTGAGCGTTCCGGACTCGGCAGACACGTCTTTACTAGTTCATGTGGGGCTCGAAGCTGCGCAGCTACCGGGGTTGCTCGACCATGTCCAGTGCCTCGGGTGGGTGCCACTGTTACGTAACTA
>JAODUJ010250295.1:0-10313 GCA_027564615.1 Psolus chitonoides
CCCTGACGTTCTATCGGTTCCATCAGTTCGCGTTCTAATTGAGTCCGCTCTTGCGTTCCATCAGCAACTCTATTGTTGGGCCTCCCTATTCAATTGCAACCTCTCTATTCAGGCCAGGTCTGAATAGATTAATTAATGAATAGATTACTGTAATTAAAATACACTGAAATCACTCAAAAGTAATTCAACTAGTCAACATTTATCACCACTCATTACACACAATATTGACTTCCACCCAAGAGTGGTAACACTAGGCATGGTCGACTGGTCGAGGGTCGACGTGAGTGGCGTACAAAGAGGACTATATGCTTGTTCCCTTCTGGAGCAGCAGAAATAAATATCAAATAAATATCGAAGCCATCGCTCTAAAGATTAACTATAGTGTGATATATATTCAGTAATATGTTCATTATATGCCTACATTACATGTATTGGGTTCATTACATTACCTTTCGAGGTGATCGTGACATTGATGAGATACCCAGTCTTAGCGACTGACGAATCGCTCACAAAGGTTATCCACAGTGTCGATAGCGGTGATGTAATCTCACCCGGAAGCTCATGTCCGGTAATGGTGTGCAGGAGAGAGGACTCGTCGTTTGGGTCAAATCCTTGACCGATCTTCAAAAAATCGAAACCGTCCTCGAGGTCAAAGTCATAAAAGATTACGTGGACGTTCAGATATTCCTCGGCAACGAAGAGGTGAGTGCTCGTGTAACCAGAAGGGTAGTCGTTCGGGTAATTTATAGACCACAACATGAAGTGCGACCCGTCTTGAAGAAGTTCTGAAATAAGTATACAAATATATACGAACGTGGATATATGTTCAGGGATGGATGTAATAGCTAACGGCAAATAATATCAATCCATTGAGAATATAATAACGAGGCCCATGGGTGTAGCAACATGTCAGAACGTTTTGGGAGGGGGCACACACAATTCCAAAGAGGGCATTTAAAAGGGGCACAATATTAACATATTACTGGAGGCGTGTCTCGGTGACCCCTCCCGTTCTCTTTTCGTTTACGTAAGAAGTTAAAGCATTCATATTACTACAATTATATCTTTCGTCATCTGTTAAAAATGTAGGTATTACTTCTGATCCATGTATGAACGTACCGATAATTTTCATTTGCGCAATATCTCTAAAATCCGTAGGTTTATTGACCAGGATACATGTGCACATGCAGTTCGATATCTCGTCCTTTTTAAGCTTGATTATGGCAACTCTTTGTTAGGTGGTATCTAACGCACCAATGCTCATCGTTTGCAAAAACAACTCCAAAATCGGGCTTCTCGTTTGATTTTCGGTTTTTGCGCGAGCTGCATTGGTTGCTGATCCAGCAGAGAATCGACTTCAAGACCTTGCTATATGTGTATAACTGTATTAAAGAAACTGTGCCTCTACGTCTTCAAGAGCTTCTACATTACCACGAGCCTGGTCGTATTGGCTTGATATGTTCCCGAGATACCGTAATTGCGTCTTGCGGTCCCAAATACTGGGCGGGTTATTGGCGACTGCGCTTTCTCAGTTCTGGGTCTACGCTTGTAGAACATCTTCCACTAGAACTCCGTCAGGTGTCTTCTGTTCATGCTAAAAAATCGGGGCACCTGTCGGGAAAAACAGATCACCAGGGGTGCATGCCACCGGACCCACTAGATGGGGGGGGGGCAATAGTGGAGTCTCACACTTTCATGGGTCCTGAAAGCATGATATTCACGATTTCGTAACCCAGTTACTTGGTATCTATACTACTATAGACAAGAGAAGACATACCACAGCTGTTCTCGTCTTCCGCCCCTGGACAATCGACCCATAGATCGCAGACAGAGGAGTTCAGTATAACCCTCCCGTCATCACATACAAAGGAAGCTGTCAATGAAACAAACAAAATAATACTTTAGTTTAGTTATCTACTAGTTAAGAAAGCCAGCTATGGCTCCTCGAGGAACCCTAGAGCCAAGTGTGATCATGGAGGAGCACCAGTGATAGCTCGCCTTCACTTTTCGAACAGTGTTCAGAGGGTAACGAGGCAGGCGTCTAACCATACGATCCCATTCTGCGCCCGGGATCGCCATTTAACGTACCCACGCGACGGACGTGAGTGAGACTCTCAGACTTCAGTCACTTTCCTAAATGGCAGTGGTGCTGAACCTAACCAATGAACATAATGATTCCCGAATGAATTACTCTCCCATTACAACGAAACTATCAACGACTGCATCACAGCTTTTTGACGAGGAAGCAGGCACCGAGTTTGATTTGAACATTAGTGCAAGCGGAACACTTTATCCACTGCGCCACGCTACCACCTCAATGTATGATAGGGAGGAAGCATTTATAATGTATGTCTTTCATCGCAAACTGTGAAGTATTAAAGGCTAGGAAGAATCGCCTCGGACTTTCAACCCAAAAGGCAACCCCGTTATCACAATTGATAGTGCTCATGAGGCACTGCCTACCTATGTTGTTGTAGTACGTCGTGTGCGTATATAAATCAGTATGGTTGTGAACGGTATGGGACTATTTGTTGCACTGAAACTTTTATCCAAAAATATTGTTTTATTACCGATTTATACGTGTTTGAAACTTAGAGAAAGGTGCTGTTATTCTTGCCTCAAATGGATGCTAACAGACTTGAGTAAGTCAAATTATGATGTCACACAACTCCTAGTAGCAGGAATATAATGTATTTCTTTGTTTTATTTATCTATATTTCCCATGAATTTACATACCAGTGTACACTTCTTGTGTTGAATTACTGAAATGAATCATGCAAAGATTGAATTAACATGAAAGTAGTGTATCACGAAATTCTGACCAACTAAACCCTTATTTTTCACCAGACTATAGAACTACACTTAATTTAATTTGAATTTATGCATACGTTTTAAAGATATTTGACAACTTTAATTCTCCTTTAACTAAGATAATAATAACCATTCTTATTCATCACGCTGATCTTGGCTTTAAATCCAGCTTTGGCGACTGCATAGTCCGTGGTGAAACGAAACCAGGCAACGTTCTTGGCAGTAATGATATCTCGAGGAATAGCTGATCCAGTCAATCTCAGCGGATCTATCTCGGAGCTCGAGAAATCGGTATCGGAGATATATAGAATGTCGTAGTCGGCCTCGAGGTGAAAATCGTCGAAGTGGATATGAAGGTGGCAGTCGATTTCTGTTGGAATTACGTACATGACATCTAGTGAGTTTGGGTATTCTTGCGGGTAGCTTGGAGATGTGAGAATGTATTCCTCACCAACCCGCAGACCAACTGCAAAGGAACAATAATGTTGCTATTAGTATTTAATACGGCACCGTTAAAGGAATAGTCCACACCAAAATGAAAACTTCTGACAATTGAGAGGATGAAAAACTAAACCCAATGGTGAAAGTCCCACAAGGCATTTTTTAAAGGAAATCTCACTAGTGGGGCGAAGTATGTTGAAGGGCCCATTTCCCGCTCCAAAAATGGTACATTGTGGCCATTGTTTCTGACGTATGTTGTAGACATGGCAGAACGTATCACATTGGTTCACATACAAAATCAACACAGTGACTGCGAGCGAAGCGGGTATATTGTTTGGGGGTTAATCGTGTCCGATCTTCGCTTCTGGTGCAATAAATAAAAGATCATCATTACACAAATGCACCATGTTTGGATTATAACACAAGACACATTCGGCAAAAATGACGCCGCATGACATATAGACTGCATTGAAAACAATCGTTATCATGTCTGATTTTCGGGTTATAAACAGCACATTCGGCACACAATAACGCTACATGAAAAGATATGAAGAAACACACAGAATGGTGCCGCGCGAGCGAAAATTTTGGTTATCACGTCTGATCTTTACAATGTTTAGCCTATCCTAACAATAAAATAAGTATTACTCTTCAGGTAAACCTAGGTCACTGTAGTATAAGTCGTACAATTGACCGCGGGGCCCCCAAATGGCGTGGGGCCCGTGGCATCTGCCGCATTTGCAACTACGTTAATCCGGCCCTGCCTATAGCTAGTTTGAATCTGCTAACAATTTCACCGGTGTGATATGATTAACCCGGATTTATTAGTTTTCGTTTATAAATTATAATATGTCGAGTTTAGGTCACAAATCATCCAATTGCTCCCCCAGAGGAGTGGTGTGGCATCACACGGGCTCGTCGTTTTTTGGGAAAATAGATGAAAAGGGCCCAGTGACTAGTGGGGCAAAACCCCTAATTTTGCCTTCACTACTGGGGTAGAAAGAGGGCTTACTGGGGCAAATCCTCCATAGTTTGTATGTTAAAAAATGCCCTGAATTCTCATAGCAAAAGCATGTCTGGTTATCGAGTAATCTTCATTTCAATTGAACATCTGGCAACATTGAATGTATGCTTTTAATGTATGCTTTTATATAGCATATTACACATGCGTCCCAACTCATTTCACATCCCTTACCCCTGGTCATTGGTATAACTCACACACACACACACACACACACACACACACACACGTGGGTATGAGGCTGCCGAGATCAGCGCCCAATTCCTGGCAGGTACCGTACCCATTTGCATCTGGGTGGAGGAGAGCAGTGGAGATAAATTGCCTTGCCTAAGTACACAACGGAGAGGCTGAGCGGTCTTAAGACTTAAGAGGAATCGAACTCGCAACCTTTCGATCTGTGACCGGAGCTCGACCAACTGAGCTCTCCGCCAGCACACTTGTTTCAGCGTCCTCGAAAGTATCAGAAAATATTTTGAGACCTTCCTTCTATTCGATGACTTTTTTTCGATGACTGATGTTCTAACATTGAAAAATATAGCGATAAGAACCAATCTATGATCGATGTACTGAATCTGACTGTGGATCTACATAAGGTAGTCCAGACTAACAGCATATGAAGACTAGTTATGTTGTTGAGCAAAACAAAATTTACTCTATCATAAGCTGAAAACCCCATGTGAATATCTGCTACCGTTCTCGAGATATCTTACTTTTAATATTTGGCAAATTAGTTGACAAACACTGTTCAGCATCAATCTTATGATGTAATGGTTTCACTTTGTCTACAATAGCCTATCACAATAGCTGATCACACTTGTGATGTCTAAGTGGCACTTGGGCTTAAGAGCTCTTCGTAGGCTTAATCTTTATGATCTAACCGCTTTTCACACCCAAGTTGAAAAGTAAGGCTCAAGTTCTTTTGAAATGTTTTTGAAAGATATATTTTTTTAGCATAGTGACTGCTCTGTAAAAAATGTCAAAACTAAAAAAAATCCAGGATAAATTAGCCATGTAATACATAGTCAGTGGCCGACGTTTGCTCCAAACAGAGGTTTCAATGGTAGATTGGTGGGTTTGTCGATATTTTTACACATATCCCCTCTGCCCCCGGCTCTTGACAGTTTAGTGAATAACAAGTGGCCGAAAAAGAAGATGAACTACTGTGATTCACATACCACACCCTGCTTCATCAATGCCATCGGAGCAATCGATGACGTAGTCACATCTTCGATTGATTGGAAGAATTTCCCCGTCGGAACATCGGACAAAATCTGCAATACAAAAATGTATCAAACTTCTTGTAAAACAGTCATAGCTAAATTGTAAAAGTTGTATTACTGGTGTCTATTTTATATTTAAAACCTCACTCCGAGTTAAAAAAGTACTTTTTGTATTTGGATAGTAGTTGCAAATATAGGATGATCATTATTAATAATAAAATTTCTAGTCTCTTCCTTCGAGGATTAGTTTGCTAACAAAGTTGAGGCTGTTTAATTAACCCTTTACAGAAAGCACCCAGTTGGGACAATTTGTCCCGTTCTGTTCTCTCAAGTCATGCTTTGAAGCATTCGTTTGGTTAGTTTTTGCAGAACGAGAATATTCAAATTTCTGTAGAAAATATCATGCTATTTAACAATAGAAAATTGACCACTGACCTCCACCACAAACAGTAGGGACCATGTAGGCTACTAGCTATGATGAAGACACATACCAACTATGAACTCAATTGAAGTTTACTCTATCAAGATATGATGTTTACAAGGTTTTCAGTGTTGGACTTTTGTTGACCACATATAACCTTTGTCCTCCACCAAAATCACCAGGGAACATGTACTAACTATGATGACGACACGTATCAAGTATGAGCTCAAATGAAGTTTGCAATATCAAGATACGCTGTTTACAAAGTTTTCAGTGTTTGACCTCTGGTGACCACATATAACCTATGACCTCCACCAAAACCGATAGGGTCCATGTAATAACTTTGATGAAGAACTATACCAAGTATGAGCTCAATCGAAGTCTGCTCTTACAAGATGATGACTACACTCTCCATCAGTCCCTTTGCTTTTCGACTCAACACAGTCGGGCTGATCTTGATATTGATCAAACCTTGGTTGTAAGCCATATGAGCGCTGATTTGGATTTCATCTTAGACAGGAGTTTTGATAACCTGGTCACGATTACCCGATCCTAGACACAGACTTTGCTTATTTCTTGTCGCCAGGCCCGGATTCCAATGTGCCTATTCTCTCTATGGCTGATCAAATTCTCCCCCAAGCTGTCTCTCCCAATGTTCTTGGTATGGACATTTCTAGTAATTTGTAGTGGAGCTCTCACGTTGAGGCTGTTGCCACCAGCGCCTCCAGGAGTTGGTTTTCGTTTTTATTTCGTGCTAGAAAGTACTTCACCCCACCCCAGCTTCTACTGCTTTATAAGGCCCAAATTCACTTCTTAATTGCGTATGGTTGCCATATTTGGGGTGGTGCTGCGTTTTCTGCTATTGGCGTTCTTGTATTGAGCGCCTCCAGAGAAAGGGTATTCGTCTTATCAATGATGTCTCTCTCACTGCCACTCTTCAGACTTTGTTTCACCGTAGATCGGTGTCATCCATATGTCTTCTCTATCGCTACTTTCGCGGTCGGATTTTGGAGTGCTGTTCCTCCGCTGCGTTGGATGACCCGTACTGCTCGTGCACCGTTTTCCGGTCACCCGTTTTGGTTGCGTATTCTTCACCATCGCACCGAAACCTATGCTCGTTCTTTATTTCCTCTCATAGCACTTACTTAGGGACCTAAAAAGGACCTAAGTCTGGGGCTGTAGATCTTTGACCTCTGGGGTCGAGAATGTATCAGAAAATATTTGGAGCCAGGCATGGGCGGCAATCACGGGTGAGGAGACATGATATCCAATATCACCAATAATTTGGCCATAAGTAAAAATTAAATGAGAAATATTGTTACTTTGGCAGGGAACGAAATAAAGCTGAAATGAATACAAAAATGTCGGCGCACCCTTTTTTCACCAGAATTTGACAACCTGAGACCACTACGGTGCCCCCCAAATCGCCTGGCTACCGAGAGCGAAACCCCTGGACCCCAGCAGAGGGCATTACCTTTCATATGTACCCCGGCCTAGTGTGCAAAGCGTTTGGGTAACTCCCCTCTCCCCATATCTGAGCTATAGTTGGTCTGTTTTTTTAATAAGCAGACGGATACTCTGGTATTTGGGCAGTTCAGTTAAAAAGTCCAGTACTACAGAACCAATTCAACAGGACTAGTTCAATAGGAATTGTGGGATTACTAGACCAGTTCAAAATTTGAACTGGATCCAACTAGAATTTCAAGTCCAGTTGTGGATCCAGTTCAGTCCTGTTCAAAAAGTTAACTAGACTCAACTGGAATTTTTAGCTGGGCACTGAACAATTCTCTTAAAGGGCAACAAGACTCAAGAAAAGAAAGCTGCTAATTCCGTTAAATTGAACTCCGGATGACCCAAGTTAGGGTACCACCAACGATAGGTGCATTCGATGGCGAATGTTACACTATACTATGGTGGGACCTTCCGATCTCCGATGCAGTGAGTGCAGTCAATGTAACTCAAAACTCACTGAACAATGGCCGTGTTTTAGTCAACTGTTAGTTCACTGTTAGTTCACATATATGGTCATATCCATACCATATATGATATGAAGATGACCATATTTGTCAACCAACAGTCAGCTAACAGTTGACTAAAAGACGGCCACTGTAACTCAAAACTCACTGGTAACAGGGTTGCCAATAGGGTTAGATATCCGCGCGAGTCTTGCCGGACTTTGAACCACCCACTACACCAGGGCACGCCACTGGCGGGTTGCCAAGATGACTTGGTGGAAATTGGTTTCAAACAAGTATGAATACTACTGGTCCTTGTTCAAAGTTTCAGAATATTTTTTAAAGTCATCATCTCAAAAAAGTCATACCATTATTCATTATTTGTTCGATGAATTCCATATAATGTGATATACGTGTATAGATTCCAGGTGTACAAGACAGCTCCTTCCACAAAGTGATCCCCACCAGATACCACTGGTTGTTGATACCCAAGCACACAAGAGGGACGCCATCATCACCCTATGATAACGTAGAGAACAGAATACTATAGTTATTCTTAGCGAGAAACAAACATACCCCATTTAACATCAATGGGACAGTCCACGGAGTAGATCCCGTCGCAATTTACATAAATTGGCTTTCATTTGTTCATTTCCCAACATTTTTGTTGTGAAGTAAGGAAATATTTACCAATTTTATTAAAGAAAAACAACATTTTCTTAAACCTTCAAAATGGTAACCACTAAAACTGTCATGTTACATTTAGTGGACACGTCAATGACACCAGAACCAGAGGAATGCCGACTGCGTGGCATATTAGTTAGAGCATCCGCCTTGTGAACCGGGAGGTCAGTTTTTGATTCGCAGGCCGGGTCAATTAGCCAGAGACCTAAACATTGGTACCTACTGCCGCCTTGCTAGGGTACTCAGCGTTGAAAGGTTGGAGTAGGGAACATCTATGTGGTAGAAGTGCTTACACTTCGCCCGGGGCCGTACCACCGCTCTGCCATCATTGATGACGATTACCAGTTTAAGTCATCACGGTTGAGATGTCGGTCTCTTCACTTTGACCGTTAGAGGTATTAGCTTGTCAGCTAGAGGCACAGATTGTCATAAAAGAAACCCCCAAAAACCTTATTATCTGCCAGCTACCCCTCTCCTAAATTTCCCTTGCCGGGCCTCGTATAGGTTCGTCCTCTCTCCGGCATCCCTAAAAATGGCCAGACTCAATATCAAACTGAGGAAGACTTAGCCCAGCCCAAGGTGGCGCCCCACCATTAATTTCTCCATTGACTACACACTAAATTGACCCCCTTCGAGGGCCTGCTGAGCGGCAGTAGAAGTTTTTGCCAGGAATATGCCACATATGTCATTTTGAAGCTAACAAGATTTCACATCATGGCCTCTACAGATTAACATATCATGACTATTTACTCTCTTTTTTTTAGCTAGAAGAGCTTGAATTTAGCATGACAGTTTTCGACATCCATCCGGTCCCGGAAATTAGAAAATGTTACTTTCTAGGCATAGGCATAGCCAGACATTTTGATAGGGGGTTATCATCTCAATTTCATTCTTGACGTCGGCCAATCTTCATGTCAGAATCCTCATTACTATCTAAGCGGAGCGCCACTATTGGTTGGCTCGTAGCGCACCGAAAACATCTGACTAAAACTACCTCTAAGATTGCCGAAAATAACACTTCTAGGCCTTACTAATTGCATCTAGAGTTGGGGATTGAGGGTGGCCTCAGCCAACCCGTGGCTACGTCTATGTTTCTAGGCGTGAAATGTAAAAATCTGCCAAATTTCGCTCGAATATCTCCAAATTCACACAATTTGTACTTTCAAATATGGACGCTTTCACAATTGAAGGCAAAATTTGAACCAGCTAAGGTTGGAAAAACACCTTCGAACGGGTGAAACAAAATGTTTAGGGACTAGCTCTTGAAGGCCGTGGAACACTTTGGGTGGATGAATATCAATGTACAGGTGGTGCGCTTCTAACTTTCCATCAGGTCCCTGCGTTGATTTGCAGCCTTACAGCTCTATACCTCTCGGGGTTAGGAAGTTATTAGAAAAATAAGTCGAAAAACCCAAATTTTTCCACCATTTTGGGTAAATTTTCGAGGGGGTGTTTGAAAAATCGTAATTTCCAGATGAAGTAGCCCAGGCCTCCGATGTTTGGCTTAAAATACGCCCAAGACGACTCCTCGCCTGCTAGTAATTTTGTAGGGGTATAGCGCCATCTCAGAGAAATCTCGAGCAATTATCTCGACATGCCCATGATTGTGTCCGTGCCATATTGGATCACACACTAAGTCAATGGCGGTTATCAGAGGTGGACGTAGCAGGTAAATTTATTTAAAATAATAATAATAATAGTGATTTGTAGAGCGCAAAATGCCGAAGCCTCTAAGCGCTAAAGGAAAAACAGAAAACAGA
>JAODUJ010250406.1:0-10312 GCA_027564615.1 Psolus chitonoides
TTCTGTCAAAAAGCAATGTCCTCTCCGACTGATTAATTTGACACCGAGTATCTTGGTCATATGAGGTCACATTGTTTCAAAACTTGGTATGCACAAGCAGACTGGCTAAATATATGATACCATTCAAATAGGGTTGAAGTAACTGGTCTTGGTTTTCAATAATTAATAACTTTGTTCATCCGTGACCCAGGAATCAAGCCAGTCACTTATGAAAATCTCATTTTTTACGATTAAAAATATTTTGACCTTGAATCTTTCATGTTGTATTTTCATTCCAAACATTTCTATACCACAATATGCTAGTTAGATTCATCCCAAGCAGGAAAATGAAACTGAATTCATTGTCTGATAATTTCACATCCTCATGACCAAATTTCAATACCACAGACATGGATAGGTCCATACAAAATTATTGTGGATACTGGATGCTCCAATATTCACAGAATTGCATCTTTGACTTGTTAGTAACAAAACCAAAAGGAAATTTGAGGGAAATAAACAACTTCATTTTGACCCCCCAGTGAGACTAATTGACGTACAGTACCCTGATTGTAAAACAACCCTTATCGTGTTTACAAGCTTTGTCACACACACACAAATACAGACATGCAGAGCTCTACAGTGGTCGGCGGTAGTCGGCCCGGACCACCACTGGGGGCTTGAATTCCCCCTGGCGACCACCACTCAATGGTTTCTCCACTCTTTCATGGTTAGGTTGAATTTTGAAATTGGGGTATTTTGCCAACTTTCACAATGAAATTTGGCAAAATACCCCAATTTTAAAATTCATCCTGACCATGAAGGAGTGGAGAAACAACAGTAAGATTTGGTACAGATGTTGAGCAAGTATTTGGGCATCAGTGGTGTAGGTGTCAAATTTGTCGGAATTCATCTACGGGGTCAAAGGTCAACCGAAAAAATGGGTATTTTTTCATGACTTTGTTTTGTAGAACCATCTTTGGGTCCCAGCCACTATTAAATTGGAAGTTCCAATGATCTGTAATTGTTTTAGGAGAATGACATAATCCTGAAATGGAAACATTCTCTGATATGAACTTTTAGGAAACAAAGACATGTTTTGGGAGACCCATAACTTTTAAGGATGGGATACACTATTTCTGAGGCCAGATTCTGCTTCTATGGGTGGAGGTCACCCTAGGTAGTAATTTCTTTTTTCTAAAGTGGAAATATGAGCACCCCAAAACATGATACGTTCAATGACACAGCTCGCAAGAGCGAAAAGGGTGGCACAGGGTCAAACGTTGACAGGCCATATCTTGGAAACTACTTGAAGTTGAGCACTAATTGTTTGCATACATGTTCATTAGAGGTACAGTATGCTAGAAATGATTTTCAGCCAAATCTGAGAGAGTGATCTGCCATGATTTTCAGCAAATTGGTTGATTTGGCATGGAGTGACCCTCAAGCACCAAGCAAGGCGGCAGTAGGTACCAATGTTTAGGTCTCTGGCTAATTGACCCAGCCTGGGAATCAAACCCGGACCTCCCGGCATTACGAGTCGGTAAAGCGCTATATAAATATTTTATTATTATTGCAGGGTAAGCAGTCCCTCAATTCACTGCACACATGCTGTCAACATGTGTTGCACAATAAACATTAAAATTGAAACAACCAGAGGTCTGTGGGCAAGAGAAATGGATCTTCAATAGTTACCTTGATGTTTTTCCCTGATTTTCCGATAACGATAACCAACTCCACTTCCCAGTCGAGCTCCTGGGTCTCGTCTGAATATATGATGTCGTCAGTGGGTCCAACGATAGAGCTGGCAAACTTGTTAAATACAATTGGTTCCTTCGGAATTGGCATATTCTGTTCTTCACAGTGATCCACATAGTTCATCCCAACGCAGAGTACCTTCTCTGGGTCGGTAATCGGAGAGAGTATCTTGATGGCATCGCGTTGAAGGACATTTCCTCCAGTGGAGGAGATTCTGCCAAAACAAGAAAGTCAGGGGCTTTGTGATTCTTTGCCTTTGAAAATGAAAGTAATTCCAATTCACTTTGTTAAGCAAAAATCTGGGTTTGGGTCATTGAAAATTTCATGCACAAACAGGACATTGGGAGATTTTTTCGTCTAGCCTAACGTTAGTTAATATCATGAAAAGCCTTTGTTTCTCTGCATTTAGAAAATCAGCCTAACAATGTTGGTTTCCAGACCGTAAAGTTTACTTCTTGCGTGGAGAATGCAAAAGCGGTTGTTTGAAATGTGTGATATCACACTTGGGGAACGAAAAGCTGGCCAGTTAGTATGCACAGAACTTTACATGCTTTCACATGAAGTTGGTGCAGAAATTTTAGTGATTGATAAGCCAAGTACTATATGGTTGTTGCAGATTGAGAGATGTGCTATTTTGTGTGGGAAATGTTTCACAAATAGCCTATTGAAAATTTATGTGCGGGTTTGGGGAAAACTCGGAAATTGTGCAGACGGAAAGAGCAATTTTGTTTGCGCAGGGAACGCATTCTTAGTCTGATTGGTCTCGTCTCCAAACTTTTTACGAATGGATCAAAATCACCCAACACCATATAAAATCAGTGCCTAACTAAACAGAGGTGTTCATTGACCCATGTGACCCTTGTACTAGTTGTAGGCCTGGCGAAGTTATTTTTGTAAATGATGTGTATTGTGTAACAGTGGGCACTGATACTAAATTAGATGCATTTGGCACTGTGCTTAATACACAAGACAAGAATCGGACATTAATATACCTACTCTTTGGCCCGTTTGAGTAAATCGTCACCTCCTTTCAAAAAGCTAATCATGTCATTTGGAATTCGTGGATCACTGCTGATATTGACCACTTCTCCGTTGATGCCTTTCTCAACACCAATTCCCCTTTCGCCATTGTTTTCAAACTGAATAAGTCTCATCGTGTGCAAGCGACGTCCCTCGAACTGTCTAGTTGTCAAACTTCGCTTCGAATGTGATAAGCTTCTCAAAACGCTTTGCAGAATGGTACTAAGTGGCCTAGGTTGCAACATTAGGGTTAACTTTATTCTACTTTCTAGCCTGGTTTTTGCGACTCAACTACTTCACCAAACTATGACTGAGTTCAATGTTCAATTTCCAATGTGACCGACCATTTGTTGAAATGTCCACTGTACTGCAATCTGCAATGCGCTTCACAGATTGCTGTCAGTTCTGCCCATCCTAATTCTCGTATTATTGCTAGTCATTGCAAATCAATCACTGGTTATTTTCGGGGAAAAAAGAAACACAAATATCTGATGAAACTTCAACATGCAAATAAAATATAAACTAATTATTTACTGACGGTTTTTACTGACAATAATGAAAGGTAGGACGGCTAGAATATATATTCTCACTGCCAATGTCATTAAATTCCAGCGGACAACTTGACAATTGGCAACAATATGTATGAACAGCTGATCAATCAGCTGAGAAGGGTACTGAGAAGAGCAGGACCCTGGGAAATCACGATGAAGCCAGATACCGATAGGCTATTCTAAAATAGGCCATATTTGATTTGTAACCACACAAACCCTCATTTTAGAAATTTATATGATATGAGAATCTTCACGAGACTTTTATACGAGTATCGCTTCACCTATTTCCATTTTCGTTGTAGCTGGGTAGACATTTCACTTACACGAATGGGTATTACATATACGATCGTTATAAGCATCCGTACCATCCTAAATATAAGCAAATTTTACCTCTGAAATAATTGTTTATTTAAAGGTTAATAGAGTAAATAGTTTTGACGTAAACATTCTTTAGGATCTTTTCTTTAGCAGAAATAACATAATGAGGTCAAATTTATTGCTAATTTTGAGGAATGTAAATTTTTATATCACGTATATTTAACGTGGTAGGATCTCATATCCAATAGTGTGGATATTTATAACACTAGGCCGAAAAGTGATGACTTTTCATCCTCTTCCGACGGAATACCGACGGAATACCGACGACGAACCCTGAACTATTTTTACGGAGTTCAATTCGCACCATTCAAAGACTTAATTATTTGTTCTACTTTGAAAAACAAGTTACAGTAGCCATATTTTGGCCAATTTGCTGCTCTGTTTTACTTCATTTTGGAGCCGGAGTAGGGTCATGCGGTGGCGTAACCAGGACTCTCTCAGTAGGGGCGGCGGACTGGGGCAAGAACATTACCTGGGGGGGGGGGGGGCACAAATAATCACAAAAAACGATTAAAGCTGTTTTATACAGGCTATGGCTCGGCCAGTTCCTGATTTTGTTGAGATTAGTTGATTACTAACTATCGCTTTATCGGTTTAAGTCCTAGACTTGTTGGTGTTAATGTAGATGCTTTTGAGTGGTCTTTTTGGTCAAGAACGATTTCAGATTGGAATGCTTATAGTCTGAAGATTGATCATCAAAGTAAACCCGTGGTGTTTACTCTCTGTTAGGCCAGCCTAGTGCATGTTGCGTGCTGTCCTCTATACAGCCATAGCCACTAGGCTAGTTGGTGTTTGCATAGTACAAGACAAGACAAAACATTGAAACTGACGAACGCGCTCCAATGAGGACACCTGAGTGGAGGCACAACTTTTCAGTGGTGGCGTTGGTGGGGGGACTTGCTGCAGGCCCCCTCCTCGTGGCTACGCTACCGGCGTCATGAACCACAGAACCAGACAGGGTTTTTCATCTGGCGTCACGCAGGAGGCCAATATTCATTTAAGTGGCAAAAGGGTCAATTCCAGCCCCAGAGCTCTGCTGCAAGTGGCCATAAAGAGGTGAGATTACAATGGAGATATAGTAGCCTATAGTCAAGCGACATGGCTGGGTATTTGAGTCTCCTCAGTTTCCCACCGACATGAAAAGTACGCACTATGGTGGATTCCAAAACATGGTTCCTCTCATGCCACCCAGCTTGTTTGCAAACTAAGCTACCACATTCTGAGTATTACTGTACTCTGCCCGGACCCATAATCTGTTATTGCACTGAGCATGCGAACTGATCACCGCTGGATATCCACTCGAAGCGTAGCGCAGGGTTGTCACCATAGAAACCATTCAAATATGTGCTTCTGTAAGGTGAAATAGAAACTGGAGATCCATATAGCCTACCTCTGACTGACTGTTAGAGTAGCATTTCTCTGCTGAAGAATCTCAACACTCGGTAATCCAAACTGCATTAAAGCGAGTTAGATAATTACACACAGCCAGGGGTATAACAACATGCTGAAAATGAGGGGGGGGGGGACTAGTTCCAAACGGGGCACTCTGTGGTGAGAGGGACGCTATATTAACATTTTCCACAAAAGTGAGGGGCATGTTCTCACAGGTCCCCTTGCACGCAACAAACGACGAAAAAGGTATACACTGCCGAGAGCCACGATCCATAGCCACAATTGAATTTGAAGAGCGTGGCGATTTAACTAGGTTGAGGTTCAGATCCGTGTAATATATTAGCAATTATCCTAAATTAGGACCAAGGGTTCGAGTCCCGGTGGCGGACACGTGTGTCATTAGGCAAGGCACTTCAACTCGATTGCCCCACTCCATCCAGGTGAAACTAGGGACCTGTGAGGAACCTGAGCACAATTCAATGTGGATGAAATTTGTTGCGTCCCCATTTGAGGGGAAAAACAAAATTTCCATCACCATTTTAAGATTGAGCATTAAAAAAACAGCTAAAAATGGAAAATAATTATCTTTGCCATCATCCCATTTCGTCCCCAAACATACATAGGAGGGGGAACTACTCCTCCCCCCCCCCCCACACACACACACCCTGGCTACGCCACGGCACCTGTCGGTCCCTACACGCCCGGTAATAACTTTAATTGAATCTTGAAAAGACACCTCGCTCATTCAATCCGAGAGGATGAAATTCCGTGTGAAATACTACTGGACCCTCGGGGTGGGGGTGGAATGTACCCCAGTTCCCCCTCCCCGTTCCCACACCTCTCGTAATAATTTCTGTATCTTGAATCCGAAAAAGAGCGAAGTTATCAGCAAAATATAAAATATCAGGTTGAAACGCACCGCAGTTCCCCCTCCCTGTCCCTACAACTCTCGTGATAATTTTCTGTATCTTGAAATCCGGAAAAAAGGGCGACGTTAGCAGCAAAATAGCAAATATCATGCCGCGGCTCGTATCTTTAGAAAAACGAGTCCAGACGACTAGAGCTATAAGTTCCACCTCTAAATCTAGTCACCCCTCACTCTCCAAAAAGGGGAAGTTATCCGAAGTCTAGGGCCCCTACTAGACCCTACACCCCCGGTAATAAATCTAATTGAATCTTTAAAAAGTCTTGCAGATTCGTTTCTCGGAGAATTAGCAATTGCAGCAAAAAGAGTGTAAAATTTGCAAAACGTCAGAACAGTCCGAGAGGGTTCCGAACCAGCAGACCTTAGATTACAAGCCCTGCGCCGTAACCACTACACTACTTATCCCCTGCGACATCAAAACAGAAATTTAAGACTATATAGCCTATACCAAGTGTCGAACTGATGGCGCTATACAATAAATCAATTGCGCACAAATGTACCGCTTCTGCGTTGAAACCGATGCTTTTCAATGGAGATGCCCTCAAGTTAACTTGTTTATTATTTTTGTTATCAAAATTCATTTACACTTTTTGGGCGAACCCAAGATCCGATCACAATCAATTTAAATAGGGTGTTTCCTTGCAACATTCGCAACATTCCTGCCAAGTTTTACGAGAACTACTTGATTGGCTATTCAGTTGCTGTGCTTCCTAGAAAAGCATCACACACACGTACGCAAGCCTGTACAACTGGATAGATTCATTTTGCCTCCGGCAATGAATACAAAATATAGGTCAAGCACACAAGGGTCAAGTCAAGACTAGTGTAGTATGCTACGTACATTTGTATAAATCGTTTCGCATATTCCACAAACCTATGTAAGTAGGTCTACACTTCAGAAGAAATATTTATTAATAAAGAAAACTCCTTTCGGTTCATAAACCCGTCGTTTATACTGACACACAATAGATTTCGGTCATTGCTTTTAAGAATAAAAAATATTGACCAATGAACAAATAATAAGATTTGATGTTTGCGTTGATAATCATTTGGTAGGCCTATTTGATTTTTACGCTTGATAATTATTCGTAACCGGCGGGTGATCTATTGGTAGCAAGTGTAACAAGAAATTTTACCTCAGGAACAACACCGCTTGAATTCGTCTTCTAATTTTGAAAAATATATATAGGTCAAGAATACAAGAGTCGAATTATACATTATACAGTTATATGACCACCGAGTGCTAAGTGGACACACGGGAGAAAAGCCTACAGGCATATAATTTTATTCGCATGTAACGACATTCATATTCAAAACTTGTTTCTTGAATCCTTCATTTCAAATGAACAGTCTGGCTGGATTTCGGTAGTTTCTTCAAGGACTGAATTGGATAGGAATCTACTAGTGCGGCAGATTTATTTATGCTAGTTGTATACTGATTGGCATATATGTGCCTGTAGGATACTTGGTAAACCCGTACAAACGTGACGAGAATTTTAACTAAGTTATAACCTTTCTTGCGAATTACTATGTACGTTAGGAATATATGTCACGAAATCAGAGGTCAAGTGTACATCTTAATTAGGTCTAAATTGGATATTCCACGCTGATTGGTATAATAAGCGTAATTGTAGGTATTGGCTGCTGCTCTTTTCGCCGCGTTCGTTATCGCTCGGAGATTAAAGACGCCCAGTGAGTTTGTTTGACAGCAGAGGAGAGGAGAATAAAATGCTGTTATTTGTTGACAAGATCATTCCATTTCATCGGATTATCACAAAAATAACTTTACTTGCAGAAAATATTGCTGTACGAAAAAGCTATGGCAGTTGCATTGTTTAAAATTAGAAAGTTGGGGAGAGAGAATTTATGCTAATTAAGCTAGGTCTGTGTTGGACAGTTCTGTTCTTCATGGATGATATTACTTTTCGAAAGGAAGATCACGAATCAAAGAATTCGTTGTTCCCTTTCACACAAGAGTAATTATTTTTGGACGAGATGAGATAACTACTTAGAAACCAACAAAGTCACAGGGCTCTTTTAACTTTGATTTCAACTGGACAGTTCGGAATAGATGCACTAAAAATGTCTGTTCTTGCTTTGCAGGTTAAAAAATATACATAGGAGGCAGAAAGTATAACATTTAGGGAATAATGACCAGGAAGATGCGCGGGCCTTCGTTGCAGAATTAAAGATGACGTCATAATAGAAGGTATTAGCGGACCGAGGCGTAGCCGAGGTCACAAAGGCCCAATCATCTGGTCGTTATTACCATTCATGATCCCTTCATTTGTATTCCAAAAATATATAAACAAAATATCATTTTCTGATTATGTTATGATCAGCCAACACTTCTCCTAACCATACACTGTCCATGATGATATGAAAAAACGCAGGAAATTGTTCGCATAACATTTTTCCCCACAAAAACCGGTGGTAGAAGGTGACCATAAAAGCCAAAGAGCAATGGATTCAAGACCAGTGCAGCACCATCAAAACCAATATGAATTGTAACAACACAGCAGCAGCTTTTCCAGTCAATCAAAAACCTAAATAAAAGAAAAGAAGCCAGGACAACTGTGGTAGAAGACAAACATGGCAACAAGTTCTCACGGAAAGAAGGTCAATATCCAGCCGATGGAAGGAATACTGTGAGGAGCTCTACAACTATCAGCTAACAGCAGATCAGAACCAGTTAGATATCTGGAGATAAATGGCAAATGCTGAACAAGTAGAAGACCCACCAATTCGTAATACAGAGGTTGAAGAAGCTATTAAAAGCCTCAAAGATGAGAAGTCTCCAGAAATTGACAATGTGTCGGCAGAGATGCTGAAGAATGGGGGACATAGAACAGCTGAGGCCTATACTAGACTTTGCAATAAAATATGGACATCAGGAGTTTGGCCATCTTCGTGGACAAAATCAATCATCATCCCACTCCATAAAAAGGCAACCCTAAGACTTGTAGCAACAACCTAGCCATCTAGTCGGGTCAATATATGACCAAAAATGGGCTAACCCCTAACAAATTGCAAGAAAAGGATTTATGGCATTTTTCCATACCCTATAGTCTGGGAAGAACATATCAAAAGTTACCAAAATCGGAACTGCGGGAAGGGTTTAAACATGACGTCACAAAATGGCCGCCAATGATGCCAAAAATGCCTAAAATCTATCAATTTTCATTACTTTACTAATATGTCATTACTTTGAGTGAGATCATTACCTAATAATATTCACTATTTTGCTGGAAGTATATTTAGGAAAAGTAATAGAAGTGTTTTACGTGAGATTTAGTCTACTATTGACGTCATTGTTGACGAACTTGACGTCACAACGTCATTTTCGACGTCATGACGTCCTATGGAGTACTTCTATACAGGAATTATACCTTTAGTCAAATGAATAGCCTTTTGAAGTGGTATAAAATTGTTGAATTTACTACGCTTGCAATACTTACCTGCTCCTCCATACATTAGTTTTTGACTGCCTAAACGCGCATACTCCCTGGAAACTGTTAGCACTGTTGTCCTCACCCTAGAACCTAAGAAGCGTCATTCACAATTCTCTATTCGAGGAAAGCTATCAGAATTGATGATGGCGACTATGGCTCTCTGTTCCGGACTCCATCCATCCCCCAAAAAGCCAAAGCCAAGGACAAGGCCAGGGCGAACCAGCGTCTTCTTCCAGGCATCTTCTCTACCAAGTAGAAGAGGCTCCGTGAGGATGACTTGGTAAAGAGCCGTCATTAAATTAGCCTCTTTAGCCCTCTCTGTCGCGGAGATCCTGATTCGAGAACACCAGCAGTTTACTTCGGACGAAGTCTAGGTCAATATATATAAACGAAAAAGGTCAGTCACTCCTCTTACTGGCCTCTCTCGCTAGACTTCTGTACTGCCAGGGATGCCGAATCACCGTCGAGACAACACAAGACAGAAGGAGGAACATCCTGTCGACAATGTCTTGACCCTATCCTGAAACGAAGGACTTACTATCTAATCTCTCACTCAAGGGCCATGACCTTTTCGGAGGCAAGTTCAGACAAATCCCGAAGGACCAGGTCAAGAGGTACGAAACCATCCAGAAGACCTCGTTCAAACAGCCCGTCGTTCGATCCCCACAGAGGTCCAGGGTGGCCAAGAGAAAGGAAACCATTCTCAACCAAACCAAAGCTTAGAGGCGCAGCCAGGGCTAGACAGGAGAGATATCCAGACAGACCCTACTACAACTACTCCGACTCTAAATCAAATCAAAACAGACGCAGAGGAACTCGTGGTTTACACAGCCCGTCCTACTCCAGACCGCCCTATT
>JAODUJ010250517.1:0-10311 GCA_027564615.1 Psolus chitonoides
TTCGTTCAAGTTGTCGACGACCCTGTTTTGCATCGCGGATATCGTCATTATACCACGGCTCCTCATTGTGTATCGTTACCAAGCGAGACATTTCTGGAGCGTGGTCATCGACAACTATACTAATTTGTTCATCATAGTGATCACAAAGTTCCTGGGCTCCCGTGAGTCCGTCATGGGAAAGAGCCATTACAAGGTCAGTTTTAAACTTGACATTGTCTATATCCTTCCACTTACGGAAAGTGATTTCCTTCCGTGGTCTCCAAGGAACCGTGACAATAACTTGTCAACTTGATGTGATAAAATGCAGTTAGATTATGAGAACTTACAAAGAGCTTTCCAGCCCGAGTGCAGCTAATGTCACGAATGTGGCCAGTTGCACATGTATATGGAATTAAGATTTCTTCAAAAATTAATAACCGGACATGCTTTTGCTATATGACTTTCACCATTGGGTTTAGTTTTCATTCTCTCAAAGCAAGTATCTGTGTCTATTTTCATGCTGCGATATCATTACAAAATACACAGATGTTAACTTATTATAATACCAAGTAGAGGTCTTGTTTCGTAACTGGAAGGAAGCTATGGAGAAAAGGGGATTAAATATGGGCAAGACAAAGCTGGTGGTAACAGGAACAGAGATTGTGTGGGGAGGTACCCTTGTGGAGTCTGTGGCAAAGGTGTAGGAGTCAATTCTATCTTATGCGTGGATTGTAACAAATGGTGTCACAAAAGACGCTCAGGTCTGAGGAACCTGTATATGGTAGTGGACCTTTCCTGTCTTGCATGTGTGAGAAGAAGACATGTCATAGAGGAAGAAGTTATGGGTGTAGTGGTGAGTGGAGTGAAGCATTTCCGTTACTTAGGAGATATACCGGACAGTGAGGGAGGAGCCGAGAGAACAGTTAGAGCTAGAGTAGCAGCGGCTTGGGTCAAATGGAGAGGAATGTTGGTAAATAAAGGCATCCTACTAGTTACCAGAGGTACAGCTTCGAAGCATGCATACGATCCGTCCTCTTATATAGAGCCGAGACATGGGCCTTAACCCCAAAATGGGAGATGTCCCCACCAGCTGTGATAGAGGAATGTTAAGATATATGACAGGTGTCACCTGGAGATATGGCGTAAGGAGTACAGAGGTGGCAAAGAGATGTGGTGTAAAGGAGCTGCACCGTGCTTAGAAGACTAAGGTGGTTTGGGCACGTGAAAAGAAGAGAGGAGAATGGAGCACTTGGAAGAGCACTTAAATGTTGAAGTGTCTGGTCGCCGTCCACGTGGCAGGCTGAGGATGACATGGAGGAAATGTGTGGAGGACGATCTTACCACACTTGACATTGATGGTGAGGAGGCTATGGATAAAGATCGATGGAGGCATGTCATCGCCCGTTTAACCTCATAATTTTGAGAAAACATGACGTAAAATGGAGGGAGATGATGATGATGATGATGATGATGATGATGATAACTTTTTATAATATCACTGTTTGCATAGTTGCATAGTTGCAATATCATAGTTGCAAGCTTCAGAGAAACAATTGAAAGAAATATTCAGAATTCAATCCTCAACATTCCACATCAACTAACGTTAGACTAGGGGCCTAGCCTAGTCAAGTTCTGTATTTCGAGGCTCATTACTCCGCAAATTGGGCAATATATGCGGAGAAACTTTCGTGAAGGCATTTGGTCATAAATGACTATGGGACTATATAGTATAGGACCTCCGTTTTGTGAGAGACACGTTTTATCTAGCACCCAAGCACAAATACTTGCTTTAATTGTCAGAAGTGTTCATCTTAAGTAAGATCAACGTGGCCACGGTTCCTCGAATGAGCCTCTTCCTGAACCCGTAGTATAAATCAAATCAAAATCAAAATCTTGATCTGTACTATTATTTGAATGGGCAAGTGTTTCCACATTTTCAAAACTGATATCCTGAAATGGGCCCTCAAATATCCTGAAATAAGGTGACAATTTCCCGAAATACATTTCAGTTCGTATGATCACGTTAAACCTAGTAACATAATTGCTAATTCCTTCTTTGACAAGATTTCCCGAAATTTCCAAAAATGCTAAAAATGCGAAATGATTCTCCATGAACATTAACGAAATCACAGGATTCCCTGAAATTTCCCGAAACATTTCCCGAAAATGATAAAATTTCCCGAATTTCGGGTAATTTCATTGAGAGTGGAAACACTGGAATGTGCTCGATGAGTTTTCATGAGGAGAGGGGATTAAAAGAGCCAGTTGTTAATGAGATCATAACGACAAACAATCTCAAAAATAACTTTACTTTCAGAACATTTTGCACGTATCATTGACATCGGGCACTGGGAGTCGCATTGTTGGATTAGAGGGACTTTCCCCCTTCCCGTTGGGAATTGCTGATCTAATCTTTATCAGTAACTTACCATTACAGGTTGCTAGTTGGAAGGCCAGAAATGCTTATGTCTCAGTGGGGAGGGGGAGGGACCCTTCCACCACCTCCCCCGGCCGTTAGAGATTTATGATCAGCAGATCAGTAGTTTACCAGTATATAAGGCTAGTTGCATGACGTGTCGGTAATGCTAACGTCACTAGGATGGGGGGGGGGGGGGGTATGGGCACATACCCCTCCTTGTTGGACATTGCTGATCTAATCTTTATTAGTAACTTTAGTTCAGAAGACTACTAGTTGCATGGCGTGTCGGTAATGCTAACTCTCCTACCGGGAGAGGGAGGGGCTCCCTGACGTTGAGAATTATTGATCTAATATATATTAGTGACAAACCAGTAGAGAAGGGTAGTTGCATGGCGTGTCGTTAATGCTAACGCCACTAGGAGGGGGGAGGGGAGACCCCGTTGGGAATTGATGATCGAATCATAAGTGGCTTACCAGTACAGTAGTCTAGTTGCATGGGGTGCCGGTGATGCTGTGGCACGTGAAACCTGCGAGGTTCCCAGTGACTCGGCATTCATTGGCGCCACACGGGAAGCTTTCACACGGACGACCAGGGCCAGGGCCTGTAAGACAGATGGAAAAAGAGCACAAATGGAATGGATGATATTTTTTTAGCATTATTCGAAAGTTACTTAGATGGTAAACAGCCCGTCGGTATAATAAACACTCGTCTAAAAGACCAGAATAGCCGGAGTAACATTCGCTAAACATTTGTCTCGACAGCTCAATCCTACCTCATTGGTTAACCCATTGGTTATCAATAATTGGTATAAACAATCATTGGTCAGGCGGCCGGTCAATATAGTATTCTACTAACTGATTTGTTCAAATGGGCAAATCGTAGGCCTACTAGTAGAAGGCCAATGCTAAGGTCTCGTGACCAAATCATGGGGTCAAAGATTTGCATAACTGAGGCATTCTGAACAAATTTAGGTTGGGCCGACTATTTCAAAGATTCAGGCATTTTTTATATGGAACAAACATGGGTCACATATGGTTCAACAATTAAAAATACCCCTTATAAAATGGATACCAAATTACACGTCTGGTCACAAGGAATCTGAAAATGTATAAATAGCCCCATCTCCGAGCTTCACTTTACGCCGCTTGTATGACCAAAACGTTAAAAGGTCAACGTACTTTGGGCTGGGGTCAAATTACCAGTATGGTCAAGATTGTCCAATGTTAATGATCATGGTGTGCACATGTATGTTTTCGATCACGACAAATTCAACCGAGCAACTAAAAACAATCAAAATAACCATTTTCGGCTGCCTATGTAGGCCTTTTGTGTGTACTTTGGCCATTTTGGAAATTTTGATTGTTTTAAGTGTATAGTTGAATTTTTCATGTCGGAAAACATATTAATTGGGCACCAAAATCATTTAAATTGAACAATTTGGAAAATGTTGATCCTAGCCCATAGTTCGTTGACCAAGTGTCATCTTTTCTGGCCATATCGGCGAGAGAAGTTCAAAGGGGCGAATTACACATTTTTGGATTCCTTATGTTTGACCCATATTAACAATGCCTGCAACTTTGATGAGGTCGGCCGTATTCAAATTTGTTCATAATGCCTTAGTTATGCCAACAACACTGTGAAACCTTCGTCGCCATGATTTGGTCTCGGGACTCTGGCATTGACCCTCAGCCCGCAGGGTTTGTTTTAAAACACTTTTAAACCTTTGTCCCCATGATTTGGTCTCGGGACCTTGGCATTGGCCCTCAGCCTACAGGGTTTGCTTTAAAACACTTTCAAACCTTTTCCCCCATGATTTGGTCTCGGGACCTTGGCATTGGCCCTCAGCCTACAGGGTTTGTTTTAAAACACTTTCAATCCTTTGTCCCCATGATTTGGTCTCGGGACCTTGGAATTGGCCTTCAGCCTACAGGGCTTGTTTTAAAACACTTTCAAACCTTTTCCCCCATGATTTGGTCTCGGGACCTTGGCATTGGCCCTCAGTCTACAGGGTTTGTTTAAAAACACTTTCAATCCTTTGTCCCTATGATTTTGTCTCGGGACCTTGGAATTGGCCCTCAGCCTACAGGGCTTGTTTTAAAATACTTTCAATCCTTTGTCCCCATGATTTGGTCTCGGGAATTTGGAATTGGCCCTCAGCCTACAGGGCTGGTTTTGAAACACTCTTAAACCTTTGTCCACATGATTTGGTCTCGGGACCTTGGAATTGGCCCTCAGCCTACAGGGCTTGTTGTAAAATACTTTCAATCCTTTGTCCCCATGATTTGGTCTCGGGAATTTGGAATTGGCCCTAAGCCTACAGGGCTGGTTTTGAAACACTCTTAAACCTTTGTCCACATGATTTGGTCTCGGGACCTTGGCATTGGCCCTCAGCCTACAGGGCTTGTTTTAAAACACTTTCAATACTGTTTCCCATGATTTGGTCTCGGGACCTCGGAGTTGGCGCTCAGCCTACAGGGCTTGTTCTAAAACACTTTCAATTCTCTGTCCCCATGATTTGGTCTCGGGACCTTGGAATTGGCCCTCAGCCTTCAGGGTTTGTTTTAAAACACTTTTAAGGCTTTGTCCCCATGATTTGGTCTCGGGACCTTGGAATTGGCCCTCAGCCTACAGGGCTTGTTTCAAAACACTTTCAATCCTTTGTCCCCATGAATTGGTCTCGGGACCTTGGAGTTGGCCCTCAGCCTACAGGGCTTGTTCTAGAACACTTTCAATTCTCTGTCCCCATGATTTGGTCTCGGGACCTTGGAGTTGGCCCTCAGCCTTCAGGGTTTGTTTTAAAACACTTTTAAACTTTTGTCCCCATGATTTGGTCTCGGGACCTTGGAATTGGCCCTCAGCCTACAGGGCTTGTTTTAAAACACTTCCAAACCTTTGTCCCCATGATTTGGTCTCGGGACCTTGGAATTGGCCCTCAGCCTAAAGGGTTTGTTTTGAAACACTTTTAAACCTTTGTCCACATGATTTGGTCTGGGGACCTTGGCATTAGCCCTCAGCCTACATGGTTTGTTTTAAAACACTTTCAATCCTTTGTCCCCATGATTTGGTCTCGGGACCTTGGAATTGGCCCTCAGTCTAAAGGGTTTGTTTTAAACAGCCGATTCGATCCGAAGACACCGATAGCTAGCGGTGTAAGTTTGATCAATTCCACCGCTAGTTAACGGTGCAAGTTATAGCACAGTTTCCAAACCCTAACCTGTGATATAACATCCCCGATAGCTAGTGTTATCAATTATAACACGTGTTATGAGATATCTCAAGTTCACCGCTAGCTACCGGTGTCTTCAATACGTATCGGGTGTTTTAAAACACTTTCGAAACTGTGTCCCCATGATTGTCCTCGTGGCACATTCGGCACGAATGAATGATGAGATGATATGACAAGACAAGAAGGTGCAAACACACGATTTTTGGAATACGTTAAAGGAATTATAAAAGGGAATACATGGTGTTGTACAAGCAAACACACCTGTCCTGGGGTGGAGGCATCGCCCCAAAAAAGACTTTCTGCTCCCCCCTCATTTTTGTTTGGAAACTTATTTTTCATTTGGCCGTAGAAAAACAAAACAATACTATACAGATATATGCCTACATATAATGATTTTTCCAACTTTAACAATAGATATGGCACCAGTATGGAAACATGATAGTAACAACATTACCAAGATGAACAACTCATCAAAGGATCGACAGTAACAGGGAATAATGTACACTGGTCCGTCGCCTGTTGGTTGTCAGTACATGTGCATACCACATCACATGCCGTTACGAATATTCCTTTCACTAATATTCCCATCTTATTACTGGGTTAGACTAGTGTGACAACATGATGGTTGATGTGTAACAACATTACCAATATGAACAACTCACCAATGAGTGTGACAGTCACAGGAAATGTAAACTGGTCCGTCAACTGTTGGTTGTCTGTACATGTGTACACCACATCAAGGCACATCACACCCGTTCCTATCACGATTATTCCTATTACCAATATTCCCATCCGATTATTGGGTTAGACCAGTGTGAAAACATGATAGTTTATGTTCAACAACATTACCAAGATGAACAACTCACCCCCGAATGTGACAGTCACGGGGAATAATGTACACTGGTCCGTCGCCTGTTGGTTGTCAGTACATGTGCAATCCACATCAAGGCACATCACTCGCCGCTCCTATTACCAATATACCCATCCTATTACTGGGTTAGACTAGTGTGAATGCATGGTAGTTTATATTTACCAACATTACCAATATGAACAACTCATCATTGGATGTGACAGTCACGGGGGATATACACTGGTCCGTAGCCTGTTGGTTTTCCGTACATGTGCAAGCCACATCAAGGCATATCACACGCCGTTCCTATTACGTATATACCTATTACCAATTTTCCCATCCAATTACTGGGTTAAGTCTTTGACCCATTGCTGACATTAAGCAAGGGGGAATTCGCGCGACAATTGCCGAGAGGAGGCTTAATTCCGCCCCTTTTGGTTACGACTGCCCGGCGGCGTCACGCCCCAGCACCCATGTATCCCTATGCTCGAAATGTGAGGCATCAACTGGCAGTTTCGAGCTATGCGTGGACAGGGAAAGCGGTAGGGTCACATGCGACCCAGACATGGTTTAAAGGGTTATACTATGCTTACTGTGGACGGTTGCCTGTCAACACAATCCTGCAAAGCAAATGACGTGTTTCCATGGTTACTACAGAAACAAAAGTAGCTACAATGAAGTCTTTAACCCATGGCTGACATCAGACAGGGGAGAATTTGGGCGACAATGGTCGAGAGAAGGCTTAAGTCCGTCCATTTTGTTCGCAACAGCCAGGCGGCGTCACGCCCCAGCACCCCTGTATCCCCATGCTCGAAATTCGCGGCGCCTACTGGCAGTTTCGAGCTATGAGTGGCCAGGGGAAGAGGTATAGGGTCACATGCGACCCAGACATGGTCTAAAGGGTTATACCAGTCTGAAAACATCATGGTAGTTTATGTGTAACAACATTACCAATATGAAAAACTCACCAATCGATGTGACAGTCACAGGGAATATACACTGGTCCGTCGCCTGTTGGTCGTCAGTACATGTACAAGTCACCTCGGTGTTCCCTAGCCCGAAGAATGTGTTACTCATCGGCGAACAAGAAACCGCGAGGGTTGCATCATTTTGATCTGGATCGGTACATGCGGGTCTGTCCCAGGAAACAACGGTACCAGCCACACCTTGTCCCCCGGTGGGAGATGGACAAGTGATGGTAGGGTTCACGTTTGCTATGGAGAACAAAAGCAAAGAAAGGCTAACGTCAAGTAATATCGATGTGTCACCAGCGAGTGTAAGACAGATGGAAAGAGAACGCAATGAGAATGGATGATAGTAGGCCTACAGAGCCGTCGTCGGAAGGATGGGCAAGAAGAAGGGGTTCTGGGCCTCTCCCACGGGATATTTGTTTTGAACAAGACAGCAACTGTGCTGTGTGATTCCTTGCAGAATTATACTATGAATGTTATCAGAAAATAACTGTTACTTTGGACACAAATTTCTACACCACTATGTGTTTTTTATTGACACTGTCATTTGAATAATGAGTGTGATGTTAAAATTTGAAACATTGTGTTAGTTAATTGTCTATCACTTTATTATTGCAAAGACAACCTATGGCTGTTTGACCCTCTCCCAGTGGCATGCACACGATTTCACAATATGTCAGGGGTGATGGACCCAAGCACCCAATTCCCTCGACTGGCGTTCATTTCCCTCATTTTGTTCTCAAATCCCTCCGATTGATCCCAGAGGTGGTGGAGCCATGGTCCCCTGTACCCCCATTTGAGCACTCCGCTGTCCCCTCCGGATTGCAAAGTTGGGATGACGGGAGGTAACCTGACACATGCAGACCTCTAAACGTTTCTCATATTTAAAAGACCAACCATCTGTATTTTGCACAAAAATATCAATTTTTGGTGCAAACTTATCAATGTATTGATGATGACACTTTGACTAATGGGGAAATATTTGTTTTGGGATGTGAAACTCTCTTGTGGATAGGAGAAATTGGTTAAGTATTAAGTACAGGAAAATCCATACTAATTGGCAATTATAAGCATGCAACAAATTCTTACAGACAACTATATATAATATCAATGATATGAACATTCCAATCATTAGGCAAGAAAAGTCACTCACATATACTACAAGACACTAGCTAGATATCATCCCTCAACCCCATATCTGCCATACATCTACAGTAATGGTTAGCTCAATTGAAGTTGTGTACACGACACTGGAATGCTCTTGTGGACAAATGAAGAGGGTCTTTAATAAATGTTGTACAGTATAATCCCCCAGACTCAAGGACACCAATTAGGTTACACACCCACTGTTTGATTGTAGTAAAGTAATCAGGCCTATACAACCAAGTTGGTTTGGGGCTAACTGGGGATCTGTGTATTGTACTCAAAACACCTGGGACATTAAAGGCCCACTGTGAATTTATGGTGTTTTTTTTTGTATAGTACGGTATAGCCGTCTTAATAACAGTAGATTATGTCTGCTCAATACAGTATGACACATTTGTAACATCACTGAATGCAAAGTTATCGAGTTTGTAGTGTTTCGATGTTTTGAGTTCAATTGCTGACCTCAAATAAACTTGGACATTTGTGAGGGTTCAGTGGTTGGCGTTCTTCAGATACCGCGATTACAAGGTTTTCAGTGTTTGACCTCCAATCCACAAGTTAAAGAGATATTTCTAACAAATATTTCCCAGTGATTAATAACTGTCCACTGTGTATTTACCTACTACACCATTGTATGACAACACACTCCCCATGGCCATTTGTTTATTTAATTGAGGATTAAATGCTGCTTGAACAACATAAAATTGTGCATTTATTCCTTGTGTTTACTCAACACCACAACACTGAGGACAGATATTCAGGCCTGGAGAGTTATAATACTGTGTAATGTTTGCTAAAAGTATTAGTCTGGTCAATAGCATGACTGTCTCAATTTATTATTTGAAGATAGATGCAGTCAATGAATTGCAATCTACAGTAGCCTAAATGAAACTTGAAATACATGATGGGTATTGAATAAAGATGCAGAGCGGTGTTTTAATTCTAGCTTTGAAAGTGCCTTCTAATTTCATCATCATCATTTGACACATGCTCAGCTGTACATTTTTCTTTATTCAAAAGATCAACCATAGGTATTTTTTCCGCTCCAAAATTTATCACTCTAAAAATTGTCACTTAAAATTGTGGCTCTAAAAATTTGGCTCTAAAATTTGCACTTCAAAATTTTCCACTTTAAAAATTTTCACTCTACAAATTTCCACTCTCAAAATTTGTCACTTGAAAAATGTTCACTTTATAATTTTTACTCTAAGACGTTTCACTAATTTTTTCACCCTACAAATTTGATTCTTCAAATAATTTCGAATAAAAAAATTCTATTCTAAAAATTATCACTCTAAAATTTGCACTCCAAAAAATTGTCACTTTAAAAATGTTCACTCCAACAAGTATTTCCCTCGATAAATTTTTACTCAAAAAAGTTTCACTCACAAATTTACAAATATAGTTTACACTCACAAATTTTGGCTCAATTTGTTTTCACTCCATGAACATTTTCACTCTCCAAAAATTTGCACTCGAAAAAATTGTCAGTGTTTGACTTCTAAATGACCTCAGATGACCTGCACGAAACACGACAGGGTTCATGTACTCTGTGTGGGGAAGCTACATGCCAAATATGAAATTTGAGAGCGTTGGCGTTCTTCAGATATCGCGATTACAAGGTTTTCAGTGTTTGACTTCCAATGACCTCAAATGACCTTGGAACTGCACGAAAAACAATAGGGTTCATGTACTCTGTGTGGGGAAACTACATGCCAA